>NW_023612611.1:0-61036 GCF_013339725.1 Rhipicephalus microplus | reverse complement strand
TGAAATTGACGAAGCAGTGCAATATATTTTTGCCGATCATTATGTAGGTTAGCAAGTACTATAACGTTACGTCGATCCTGCCACCATACGGGGCGTAGTATCTGCGCCAGGCAAGTAACTTTTTCCGCATCCTATGATTGTTTGTGCTGGTACAATCATAGGATGCGGAAAAAGTTACTTGCCTGGCGCGCAGATACTACGCCCCGTATGGTGGCAGGATCGACGTAACGTTATAGTACTTGCTAACCTACATAATGATCGGCAAAAATATATTGCACTGCTTCGTCAATTTCAGTCTTCCTTCACCATTGCAAAAAAAAAAACTTAAGGCTGTTGGGCATCGGTTTTTCAATATAACAAAACTATGCTGACAACGCTGAAATAAAAGTGGAAGGCATAAGGCGAACGTAGAAAACTCGTTCGAAAGTGCAACGAATATTAAGGGTAAAGTTCCTCAGGCCGTTGGTCGTTCTCTACTCCGTATGTGGTATGTAGCCACCTCTTGATGATGACCTCCTGAATACACGGCGTTGTGTGTATGTGCTTGGGATAATTTAACAAGAAGGCGTTTTTGGTTTACACAGCATATCCACGGAGTGAATGATGATGAGTGGGGCGAAGCGTTCACCCGCCCGTCTCTGTGCCAAACCTTCCGTGCATCTTTCCGTTCATCGGTCAATGCGTCTTCTGTCCGTCCATCCATCAGTCCGTCTGTGCGTCATTCGTCTGTCTGTCCGTCCGTGCCTCGATCCAATCCTGCTTCCATCCGTCCGTCTGTGCTGTCCATCCATCTGTGAGTCGGTTCGTCTGTCTCTTCATTCATGCTTCCGTTCATCCGTCCGTGATTCAGACCGTCCGTGCTTCCAACCGTCCGTTTATGCGTCCATCTGTGCTTCTGTCCGTCCGTCTGTCTGTCTTTCCGTGATTCCGTCCATCCATGGTCCATCCGCCCATGCTTCCATGAATCCGGTCATCCACCCATGGGACCGTCCGTCTGCGCATTCGTGTTCGTCCGTGCATCTGTTGTCCGCCCGTGCGTTCGTACATGCGTTTGTCAGTCCCCCACGCTTTTGTCTATTCGTCCGCAGGGATGGATGGACACACAGATGGACGGATAAAGGGATGCTTTGCCCCACTCATCATCATATACCCCGTGGATGATGTTGATTTTTTGACGTATCTAAATTTTACTCAACGTAAACGAGTACTAAAGCTATGTGGAATATTTTTTATATTTGGAGACATTTAAATTTAGCTGCTTCTATGAATTAACTCATTTTTAATGGCAAGTTTTGCACATACTAGCCGGCTGCTGCATATGAAACTTTTTAACCACGTCTTCCTAAATTATAAGGGAGCGTTAGCAGCTCCCTTACGCTTTCTTGCTAGGATATCCAGTTTGGTCTGGCACACAAAGTGCAAAAGTGATTCTGGCGCGTATCCACTGCCACGAGCGGCTATGTATGCAGCTATGTTCTAGTATGCAGCGATGTGCTATACGAGGCTGGTGGAAAGGATTTCTTGACGCATGCTAGCGCATTGTGTTTGCAATGCGCTGAAGTCCTCCTGTACCAATTTAGCGGCTACCCATATACATACATACATACATACTACATACTACATACATACATACTTACATACATACATACATACATACATACATACATACATACATACATACATACATACATACTACTACATACATACATAATACATACATACATACATACATACATACATAGATAGATAGATAGATAGATAGATAGATAGATAGATAGATAGATAGATAGATAGATAGATAGATAGATAGATAGATAGATATATAGATAGATAGATACGGTAAAAAAATGCTACCTGTCGCGAGTGACGCAAAGCGAAAATTACGTGGTTTAACTACTAGCTACCCATTTACTCTAACCGCGCATGTTACCTACGTCTGCCGAGTCTGTGATTGAGCTGCGTTCAGCAACACGAAGTGGTGATGCTGTCACCTCCTCTGTCTTTTTGCTTCTTGCCCAAGCCTCTTTTTTTCGCTCGGGGCTCCCAACACCATCCGCAGATATGTACTACAGAGCCCATTGAATTCAATACACTGGCCGCCCTAGGCTTCCTGCACTCATTCGGAGCTGAACGGCGGGTCCAGTAGATAGGCGCTGAGAGATTTGTCCTCGCGTGCTCACCGGCAGTCACGGCCTACTCATTTCGCAATCTTGGGTACCTTTAAGCGGCACAACTCGTAATTAAAGTGACTGATGAATCGGCTCCACTTCATTTCGCACGCACGTCATTCACCTGACATTGTCTATCACCTGTAGTTGTGCTAGCCCGTACGCCTGCGCGTGCGCGTTCAACCTGATTTTTTCATTTGCATAGTAGCTTTCTTGAACAATAATGAAGTGGCTTGGTATCGTGGCTGCGCTGAATGCCCGACGTCAATAGAAGAGTCATAAGTTATGTTGCCCTGTAAAGTGATTGAGTTGTGGTCTTCGTCGCACTGTTACTCAACACCTTGTGGTCCCTGTCATGTTCTTGCTTTCGTGTGGTGTTTCCCGCTCTATATTGCCAGTAAAGTAGATTAGATCTCTCTATATACATTGCAAACAATAAAGGAGTATAAAAACTTTGTCGGCTGCATTCTTAAACAGATGCCTATGTCTTCTCATAAACAGTGAAGGTCCTGTTTTATAACAATTTTGGCATTGGTTCATCGGGTTAATAGCAAGGCGATACCTCATTCCGTAAGGTGAACAGTGTGCATAACATATTAGAGCTCTTTTTTTTCATGCAGCACCGTTCTACATATTTTCCTCAGTCTCGCATCATCAGCAAGTCAAGTATGTAGACTTTCCGAGCGCGCTCTGTGAATTCCCTGCTGCAATAAATCGACGTTAAAACCAGTTTATTTATTGAGCAGTGAGGTTGTGAAACGCGAGCGTGAATTAGTGTCGACAAGACTAAAAAAGTTGAGGTAGCTCCAGGCTAGTGGTGCCAGGTCAGAAGAAATTGTACCTCTTGGTACCGTGCCTTGTTTTTCTTTTTAATCTTTTTTTTTTTGCCCTCTTCCTGTTCTTCTACTTTTTTGTATTGTGGTCTCGTTTTTGTTTCTGTTTATTTCAGTTTCTCTACTTCTTTCTTTCTCTTCGGTTTTTTTCTTGCACTGTCTGTATTTTTAACCTTCTCTCTTTGCTATCTCCTTTTCTATTTCATTCTTCTACTTTGATTCCCTCTCTTTCTTTCTGTCTTCTGCTCTCTCGCATCCTTCTTGCGCATGTTTGTTTATACGTCTCTCTCTACCTCTTTTGCTTCGAAAACCGTGGGTGAAAGACACAAGATCAAAAAACCGACAAGGGCTCGCGCTTGTTTTTCTGTCTTTTTCGCGCTGTTCACGCAGTATGGAATACCAACCAGCCCGGTAACATACGTTGCTTTTATTTCTTGCTCTGTTGTTCTCTATTTCTTTATTTTTAGTTTTTTTGTATTATTGTTTCTTTCTCTGTCTCTTACGCTCTCTATCTTTCTCTCTCTCTCTGTGTACTTGATTTCTCACCCATAAAGTTGTTGCATAGAATGCGTGAAAAATTAGTGCATATGCACTGGCAGAGAAGCATAACGTGAATAAAGGACAAAGAGAACGCGGGACATCTTCACAGAATATCAATCAACTTGTTTGGTCGCTATTCAAATTAAAGCCAGTTTCACAACTGTGAAGACTGAGCAGGAGAAGAAAGTGGAAACTAAGTCAGCGAGTTCAGAGAGACGCACGTTCGATTAGCTATCCTATGCTGATGAAAACAAATGTAGCGTCAAACAGATGTGAACATAAAAAGAAGCGAGCGTGCGCAAAATTCACGTTAGCTTATGCTACACTGCAGCGTCCCGTAATACTGCATACAGGATCTCAAGCTTATCATGTTTCACTGTAGATTGTCAAGCCATGGTGGCTTGCAAGTACTGGGCGTAGGACATCCTGTGTATTGTGCAGACTCAGCGCGTGGAGATTTAAGCTTGTTGGCAAACCATCAGCTGGAGAAGACATATTTTCTTTTTTCGTATTCTCTTTTATCTCTTTTAAGTTATTCATTTATTTTACATTGCATTCTTCTATCAATTGCCTTTCCTTCATTACTTTTGTTTAAAATTTTGGGAGATTTCTTCCTCTAATGCGGATGCAAACAAGCCAACTCAAATGGGGGTGCATTCTGGACCAACTTGGTCAACCAGATCTCCTGGAGGTAACATTAACGAGTGGATAGGTGGGCCTAGTAGGGATGAAGCAGCTTATGATGTGAGCTTGCCGGCATGCCAGGCCATTGTCACGACCCATCATAAACGAGTACGCGTCACATAAACACGGTTAATCCCAAACTAGGCGCAATATATGGGTACATATGCACGGCGAGGTGATAGTAGAAGCGAAAATTTTGACAGTAATAGCAATTGCTATATTGAAAATATAATAAAATTAAGTTGCTAGATTGGTGGGGTTGGTACATATTTGAAAACTTCAAGAAAAAAAGCAGAAGGTCGGACAAACCACTGAGATAGACGAATGACACTTCAAAACAGCATAAAAGACGGCTCTTTTTATTACACCAGACGCAGCAGAAACCAACATACCAAACACTATCAAAAACGTTACAGAGAGTTTTGGCGCATATACTAGAAGCATAACCCCATCGACTTCATGTCAATTGAAACGTTTGTAATATTTCTTTTCACTAGCGGCATGATTCCTTTCTTACGAAAACTGATTCTCGTAGAGAAGAACCAGCTATATGCACTCGTAGGTAATGTTCGGAGTACATCAGCAATAGCAAGGTCTCGTTGGCGTGACTCCACGTCATCAGAAACTTTCTGCTATCTTGAGTGTCATTGTGGAAGCTCGCTTCTCCGCTGAAAGACTCATCTGCAGGTTAAGCATATTTTCAGGGATGAAGGGCATTTGTTCTGAAGGGAAAAGTACGGCTTGCTTTAAGTGTGAACCCATTTCAGCTTGCAGTTTCTTGAAGGCTGTCTTTTTTAACCTTATGACTGCCTTGAAAGACCTCTGTAACATGGCGTGTTGGACCGCAGGAATTCCTATTTGTACGTGTCAATTCGTTATATGTGGCGTGAGTATGGTCCCGCTTCAACAAAAAAAGAAAAGAAAAATAAATGGTTTGATTGATTTGTGAGGTTTAACGTCCCAAAACCACCATATGATTATGAGAGACGCCGTAGTGGAGGGCTCCGGAAATTTTGACCACCTGGGGTTCTTTAACGTGCACCCAAATCTGAGCACAGGGGCCTACGACATTTCCGCCTCCATCGGAAATGCAGCCGCCGCAGCCGGGATTCGAACCCGCGACCTGCGGGTCAGCAGCCGAGTACCTTAGCCACTGGACCACCGCGGCGTGGCGAAGAAAAATAAACTGGTTAATATACTGAGTCATAAAAATTTTTCTTCTCCACTGATTAAAGCTGCTTTTGGTGAAAAAACGCCTTTGCTTCTGTGTAGTATAGACTTAATCAATGTCCAACCACTGCTGTCCCGACACCGTTGACGTACACAGCTTGCTGTGGCGTGAGGTCATGCAGAGAGGAGATATAGACTAGAACCAAGTCAAATCGTACTGCTGCTTCGCGGGCAGTCTTACTGTAGCCGGCTGGCACTCCCGCCAGTCTAGACCTGTAGCTCAAGCTTACATTTGCGTGTGCCCGTGCTTTCCGACCAAATTGGCTTGTCCCAGGAAGCAGAGCAACCCACTGCATGATCGCCTTTTCCGTTACAGCAAAAATTGTGATGAGACCACAACAAGGGTTTTGCGCACCGTAGTTACTGCCGCCGGTGCTCGTAGCCACTATAGTACGAAGACAAAAAGTTAGTAAATAATATGAGGACGAAAAAGCTGCGGAACTTCTAAAAGCAAAATTATCACCGCATGCTCAGATAAGTAGACGATCCCCACCACCATTGCCCAGTATCAACTTTTGCACCGGCTGGGTAAATTTGATTCAAAAGAATGTAGGCCGATATCTAGTAAGCTAACGTTTTTTAAGGACAAGCAGCCAGTCCTCATCATTTCACATCGGCTGATAAATACTGGCATCTCTATTAGAGAAGATGTTTTGCCAGCTACACGGCTAGAAAGAAGCAAAGTGCTTCAATTTGCCAGGAAATGAAATTGTCCTTAAACCTGATGTAGACAAACTAAGTATCAATATTACTACATGTATCCCTAACACTTGTACTGACACCATCGTACTACTGGCTAGCTAGCTGACTATGCACGCAGTGGTAATTACAGCGGCCTTCATGTGCTCCTTTACTTTCAGCATCAATTACTAACCTTCGCAGTTTGTTACCTAAACCTGTTTCGCTTTATTTGTATCTTGATAATAGTAAATCTGATGTTCTATTACTAACCTAGACTTGGCTATACACTTACGTATGCGACTCAGAGCTAATTTTACTTCGAACCAGTACTGCATTCTATTGCCATGACCGGGTGCATAAGAGAAGTGGCGGTGTGTGGTTAGCCATCAAACGAGCTATACCTTCCTTTTTGTTGACCCTGACAGTTCCTTTGATTTAGTTTGGGTAGCTTGTCCTAACTTATCCGGAAATATTGATGGACGTATGCTATCGCACACCTTGTTCTGACCGTCTTTCTGTATCCAAACTTGACAAAAGCATTTCCAAGGCTCTTTTTCCCACCAGAAAAATCTGCTTATTTGGTGACCTTGATTTTCTTGGCATTAAGTGTTCATGCGTGCAGTGCATTATATGAATCATTGAGCTATGTCCTGACTTCTATTCACCCCGCTTGTGCATAGCCCACTCAGGATAAAAATATTTTAGATTTCATTCTTACCTCAGAACCATATACCATAGGTCTTGTTTTCCATTTAGGCAGCTTTAGTGGCCACAATCTCCTACAGTTTTTAATCAATATCCCATTACCCTTTTGGGTGTGCAAAGTAAGTAATCAGCGGGGTAAATTGCAAACAAATGAACGCTAAACTTGAGGTCTTCCTACACAATACACTTATTCTATAATGTACCAATAGGTTTTTCCAGAATAACTGAATTTTCTTTAGAAATATTATGGCACTCCTCACAGTCAAATATGTTTCAATTATTCATATCGCTAACAACAAATCCGAACCGCAGTTTAATAGATGGCTCAAATCTGTTGATTGATTTGTGGGGTTTAACGTCCCAAAACCACCATATGATTATGAGAGACGCCGTAGTGGAGGGCTCCGGAAATTTCGACCACCTGGGGTTCTTTCACGTGCACCTAAATCTGAGTACATGGGCCTTCAACATTGCCGCCTCTATCGGAAATGCAGCCGCCGCAGCAGGGAGGGTCAAATCTCTGAGAAATAAAAACAAAAGGCTATATGCTTTTGCTAAATAATCAGCGGCTCCGGAATCGTAGCTTAAATATAAATGCTGCTTAAAATCTTGCTTTCTTGGAACTAGTGAGCCGAAAAAATATTTACCACTGATCTCTGAACGTTTTCACACTCATTCCACAAAGTTCTGGCGTGCCATTTCGCCAGACCATAGCAGTCACATGGTACATTATATAACGCTGATAATATTCCTGGGTTTGTATGTGAATGCGCTTCAACCTTCGATTCGTTTTTTTTTTTTTGCTCCGTATGGGATCTTACCTCCCAAAACCACCAGTTGTTTGAGTGACGCCGTAGTGGGGCTTTCAAAGTTTAGACCCTAGAGTTATTCAACGTGCACCTAAATCTGAGCACATGGGCTTACAGAATTTTCGCCTAAATCGAAAATGCAGCCGCCACAGCGTGCCCTGCGGGTTAGCAGCCGAATACCTTAGCCACTAGACCATCGCGGCGGGGCTTATTAGGTTCTCTGTGTCTCTGATTCTGAGTACTGCTTTATGTCTTCATGTCGAAGGCATAGTTGAGCTTATAACGGTCTATAGTTGTCGGAACCGAGTGGTGTCGATAGTATTATTTCTAAGGAACTCAAAAACACATCTGCTTCGTCCAGTAAAACTTTGTCACATTTTCCAAAAGTCTTTATCTACTGGTCCACTTTCCACCCACTGGAAGACTGTGAAGGTCATTCCAATATTTTGTGGGGTCTCGTCGTGAAAGTGGGCACCACCATGCTCTTTGAGTGATCAGACACGGCAGACGCCGTCGGTCCAAACCAAACCAAACCCAGGTGCATTTAACTGATTTAGAACGACGATATCGTCCGCCGAATTGTTAAACATAAATCGTGATCAACCCGCTAAAACATCCTTACACAACATTACTCAGCGCGTAAAACATAACAAACAAGAGCACGCAAAAGGCGATGTCGCCAGCGCTTGACTCACCACATGGGCCCCCGGCACACGGCCCGCGGTGCCGTGCACCGGGGTCCCACTGCGAGCGACAACCGTTCGCGCCATACACCGCGCGCAGAAAGGAAGTCGCTCAATGCTCTCTGCACCAAGGTCACAGCCAGCGCTACCACTCTAAATTCATGATGATGATGATGATAGTGGTGGTCAACTCTCGCGAATAAACGCTACCGCGAGATAGTTGCGATCACTGAATGCGGCTTCTGCGCGAGACACGTGCACAACAAGACGAAAACAACTTCACAAAAAGTGTCAGCAACCCTACAATTTGAAGACTGAAACAAACACTCCTCCAGCAACTATCGATCAATCTCGCTAACATACATCTCTTGCTAGCTGCTTGAACACATCATATGCTATCATATTTACAGTCATATCGAGTCGAATAATTTCTGTTTTGTAAATCAACACGATTTTCGGAAAACAACAATATGTAATACTCAACTATTAGAATTTACATGGTATATGCATAAATATATGAATATCAATAAATAAATTGATTGCATTTTTTCTGAACTTTGCGAAAGCATTGGACATAGTCGCCACTATCACCTAATAGCTGAACTATCAGCACTTAGTTCGACTCATCAACATTATTGTGGCACGAGAATTTCTTATCTAATCGACAGCAGTTCACATTGGTCAATAACTCCAGCTCATCCACTTCGTTTGTCTTCTTAGGTGTGCCTCAGGGTGTTTTATCAGGCCCTCTTCTTTTTCTAATTTAGGTTAATGATTTGCCTCGTAACATTTCTTTTTCAATTTGTGTTTTCGCGGATGACTGCGTAGTGCATAGGACTATTAAATCTAAAGAAGGCCATGTAAGTTTAGAAGAGGGCCTCGACCTAATTAATTAGTGGTGTGACCACTGGCAAATGAAGCCTAAAAAAACTAAATGCCGCCTACTTTCTTTCACCTGTAAAAATATGTTTTGTTCTTTCCTTACTCTGGGTGTTCCGCTGAAATTTCCCGTTCCTCTACCTACAAATACCTCAGCGTTAATGTTTGTTCTAAACATGCCTGATGCAATCACATGAAAAAGTATGCACGAAGCTAACAGAACAGAAGCGCCGGAATTCGCATCATTTCCCAATTTTTCATTCAGCAACAGGCATATCTAACCATTGTGTGCCCTCAATTTGAATACGTTTTATCAATCCGGTCTCTTCATCGACAATATCTAATAGATAAAGTTAAAAACCCATCCATAGTCGTTCAGCCCACTTCATATTTTCAATGTGCAATCAGTGTTCCAGCATCACCCAAATAAAACACGATGTTGCCCTTCGTAACTTTGATTTCCGCAGCTCTGTCACCTTTCTACGCCTCTTCTATAAGTACCATTACAACTCGTGGACCAGTCGCTCCTCAAATGAAACTCATTGGCGTACATCACATCGTCTTCATAATCATCGCAGTTTCAGTGGCATCTTCGGCCATACTGTCATTCAATCATTCTACTTTGCCACGTCCTGAGACTTTGAAATATTCTTCCTGGTGAAATTGTTTCATATAGAGACCTTGCAAAAGTTCTCGAGCATTTTCAAGTTATATGCTCTTTATTTTTGTATAAAGATGTTTTTTTTTTTCATTTTGTATTGCACTGCGTTCTATTTTAGCGTTTGTTCTTTTCCCTTTAATTGCACTTTTTTGTTTCTTGTTCGATGTAGTTTTTTTTGCTTTATTTATTGTGATTATTGTAATCCTCCTACTCAATGGTTTTCGGGGCCTGTAGGGTACCATGAATAAGTGAATAAACAAAACCACCAAGTACACAATGGCATTCGAACCATAGTCCCCCACGTACCAACCCAGTATTCTACTTCAGAGCCTCGCCAATGCTTTGAAACTCCGTTGCAAACTGGCTTATGGCAGGCCTGACGTCGGGAAAGAAATCGCGCTAGTATGAGTAATCCAGTGCTATTGAACACCGAAGGAATAACTAGACATCACACAATGCAAGTTTACTTACGAGTGGCTCGGCGATGGCTCCATCGTATTGATTGATTGCCCCTTTATTCTGGCACAACCCACCATGGGGGATCGGCCATAAAATGAGCAGTACCTTGCTACATAGATGAACTTGTTCATAATTGTGAAATGGTAAGTAATAAATAGTTTTAAAATTGTTTTTATATTCCTGCGAAATGAAAAAGAAAATGCTAGGTAATTAATAAATATTTTATTTTCATAACATTTAAATTGATTTTTCGAGAAATAAGGAGACGACTAAATTTTTCAAAATATTTATGAATTCAATGAGCTTAGCGTTCAATTGGTCACGTCTTTCGTAGAAAATCCCATTCGGCCTCGCAAAAGCTCGTGTGGCTAAAACCCAGAGCGCTAGCCCTAAAGGAAAGAAGAACCAGAAAGTATAAACCTAATCTCAAGCTTCGAAGGGGTTCGTACAAAAGTCTTTCTTCTCATCAGTGAATAATATGCATGTTAGAGAGAAACGAGATACAGAGAGTCACTATCATTGCAATGGAGGCATAAAGGTGACTGCACTAGACGAGACTATTGTAGGTCTCTGTAGACCTGCGTAGACCTGTGCAGGTTGAGGGGGGGGCTCCGCATCGTATTCTGGTAACTGATATCTAGCCCTTCTGGGGGAGCACCATCAATATTTCCAACAATAACTGAGGTTAGGGAATTCGGAGGCTAACAACGCAGACTAGGCGAAGCTGCCCGTCGTGGACATTTTTCAAATTTCGCCGCTGTTACAAACGCCAATGTCGGCAAAATAGACATTATAGGATCATTATGAGATGTAAGTG
Organism: Rhipicephalus microplus; assembly: GCF_013339725.1. Taxonomy (NCBI): domain Eukaryota; kingdom Metazoa; phylum Arthropoda; class Arachnida; order Ixodida; family Ixodidae; genus Rhipicephalus; species Rhipicephalus microplus. The sequence goes on along the minus strand of NW_023612611.1, from coordinate 49,887 downwards.
CGAGTGCATTCGCATCTGCAGTGAAAGGTAAATCTTAGTGGCCTGGTACTCACAAGTGAATAATGCGTATATGTCTTAGAGCAAGAGAATAAAATACTTATAAAGGATTTCAAAATTTTGATGCAGGTAATAAGAAACAGACACATAGGCTGTCTGTCAGAATAGACGCTGAAAGCATCCTCCTAAAGTGCATTGCTGATTCGTCGTTTCAACTTAACTGCTGATGATTTGAAGTATATGAACAATCATGCGCTGTCAGTCGCAATCAGTTTTAACCCTGGATAGGAACGCAGCAAGAAGCTAGTTAGCTAATTTTGTTAGACATCTGCATTGAACTCGTGAAAAAAGTCGTGGAAGTAGCATACAACCAAGCCTTTAAAGGAAACGTTTTGCAGTGTTGTGAGAGCCATAAGAAATCTACTTTTTCATAAAGAGAAATAGGAGAAAGGTTAAGATGGGGCATTTTTGGTTTGCAGAAAAATGCATCCTCGGGAGAAATGCAGACAATCACTCTTCATGGTTCTTTGTGCAAGAGAATCGTGTTATCAATAGTACATGCAAAAGAAGCTAATAATTTCTCCTTTTTCAATTTAGAATTGTAAATACGTAAATCATCAAGAAACACTCACATGTATTCAGCTATAAAAGAGCAGAGAGGAAAAAAAAATTGGAGACTGGGTGATGAACCAGAAAAAAATTAAACGGTTAGCAACGTGTACTCAAAGAACAGAGATTGTGTTGAGATAATAAACACGGATCCTGAGTTCAATCAGCCACATGCATATAATGCCAATGATACACTGATAACTGACGTTTACGAACATGCTGGGTGGAGGGAACAGAATCAGGTGACCGACGGGTAGGTGTATGAGTGCTCAATGTACATAGATATATTAACAAACACCCGAGAAGCGTGCACGTTCATGACGTTGACAGGTCAACGCACACTGCTTGTTGTGGTGCCCTTCTCACGATAAGTATCGTTTGCACATCAGTGCTAATTATTTTTTTACCAATATTCATGGTGGCCCCAGTCTCTCCGCCTAAAATTTTGCGAAATTAAGAGATGCAGAAAGAGAGAGAGAGATAGAGAGAACAAGCACTCTTGCTAAAAGTGGCAAAACAGGCGTTTATAGAACAAGCAGAAGCAAGAAAGAAATCTGAAACCAGTGGTAAGCAATGACTGCAGCAATCAAGTGCATTCAATACACATTTTTAAAAATTATGCTGCGCGAAAAACAAGACACGTGAACGAAGAGGACAGGACGATTACAGTTTCGTTTTGTGCCTCATCTTTAACACATTTACAGTTTTAAATGCAAATCATTTCTTAGCAAGCTTTGGTGACTTTGAGCGTATCTATCTATCTATCTATCTATCTATCTATCTATCTATCTATCTATCTATCTATCTATCTATCTATCTATCTATCTATGTCTGTCTGTCTGTCTGTCTGTCTGTCTGTCTGTCTGTCTGTCTGTCTGTCTGTCTGTCTGTCCAGCCGCCTACGAATTTTAGCTGTTCTCGTCATCTCGATAATGGTATCAATACCGAAGTTTGTATGGCTTAACATGACTGTATGACGACCATATTTTACTTGTGATAACGTGAAAATCATGACAAGTATGTAATGAATGTAATGATTTACATTCCATGACCGTGGTACTCTTGCGGTAGCTTCGCTCACTTGATATTTGTTCAAAAGAGGTGTACAGTGACTTCAAATCCGCCGTCAGAGGCTTTCAAAAGGGCTGCATATCATCATAGGCAGCCAGGATCTTGAACAGCTCCACAGCGGTACGATTGTCTCTCGCTCCATATTGGTTCCCGGCGCATGTCGGCTCCGTAAACGGCGTTGCATTGACCCCGAGCGAGTCGGCCCACACAGCAGCGCGCACGCTCACTGGCCGCGCTGCTCTCTACTTGGGCGACGGCTCCAGTGCCGACGACGCAGGACATAAAGACACACCTATTACACACAACGAGATTACCAAGTAATACGACATGGCGAGGCAGGCATTCCCAATGGCACATTCAAAACTCAATAGAGCACAGGCCGTCTTGTTGCGCTTACTTCAAACCCATTCGTACCCGTCTTTAGCATACCTAAATGCAATTTATTCTCACAAATTCCGCGATGCCGCCTGTGCCGCTTGCGGACAGACTGCTACATTAGCACACATGCTCGGGAGTGCGGGTCGCTTGGACCGACTTATAGCAAACCTGAGTAGGATGTGCTTCTGTGCAGCCCAGAACTTCAGGACCAAATCCTGGCTGTCCAGTGTGTCCATGACAGGGCCGTCAGGCTAGACCTGCTGGTCCCCACGTGCGAGTAGCCGGGTGACGCGTGGCAACCTCAGCGTCTGCACTGGACTCTGATAAAGTTGTTCTTGCTCACTCACTCACTCACTCACATGACATTTTGCAGAACTGGTATGGTATGACATGACTGCATAGTGAACATATGGGACAGACCCTAACGAGGAAATTATGACGTACATGGCATGATTTTCATTCTATGACTAGTCTTGACTGCAGGCCACGGTCATGGTGCGCTCGCGGTCGTTTCGCTAGCTTCACGTATACCGAACTTAGTATTACGGGACGTGAATTGATGACAAAGATACATGACTGGTGCAAACTTGCTAATCATGAGATGCGTGTCATGTAAGAACATGTTCACGTGCTACACTCATAGCGTGCTCGCGGTCATTTCACAAGCTCCACGTATGCGAAATTTCCTATTACGTGGCGTGAAAAGACGACGAAGGTAAATGACGCATCCAAGCACGTTAATAACGTCATGAAAGTCATGTACGGTATAATTTATGTTACCCTCGTAACGTTGTGCTCATTTTAAAGTGAGATATAAAACTCGTTCATACGTGCTTCGCATATCATCGATTCCCTCAGTACATGGGATCTGCCAATTTTTTTTGAAATTACTTACCAACTAGCCCCCACCATACGCCACTCGAATCCAATAGAGAGATCGTCATTTCTTGTGTTATTTCTCTCCCTTACCCCTCGAGCTCTCTCTTCTTTCACTTCTGCAAAAAACCTTGTATGGACCCTCTTCCGCCCATCCCTTTTCCTTCCGGGCTTTCTTTCCAGACTTTCAGCGGAAGTGTTACATTATTCGGATTAAGTGTTTGGTTGGCGGTGGACACATCTTGATCATTACACCTCTTCACTTTGACGGACAGCCGAGTCCTGAAGCATAGTTCGTATGGTCTTTGGCAACCAACACTACCCTTCTGTACTACTTTGGCACAATAGCTTTCGGCTGGCCCAACAAGTGCCGCCAAGGTGGCGTCTGAATATAACAGGTCAAAGTCTACGAGCTAGCTGTTTCAGCAGCTGCGAAGCTTGATTTGGCTGCACTCTGTAGGCTCATGTCATACCGCACGTGCCGAGAGCTTTTACGCAAGCTTCAATAGCTAAAAACGTAGTGAAGCGCTCAGGAGTAGCACTGGGTACATCCCTCCATCCCCGCGAATTGAAGAGGAGTTCTGCAAGTGGGCGCCATGCTGTTCGGCTATCAGACATGTCTGGTCATTGCATATTGTACACTGCTACAACCACGGAGATATATTGGTAGTGATGGCTACCGAGGTCCATGATGTCGCAGAGCTGCATACTTCGCACCTTTGCTTCCGAAAATGCCGCAACAATGGGCTGGTCGTCACAAGTAGGTAACATTCTAAATATTAAAAAAATTTACGTATATTGTTAGGCTCATGTTCCTTCAGACTCGAACAGTTAGGGATGAAAAGGGGTGCGAGTATGCGTTAGCGAAAATATCGCTATGTAGCTGTTAACGCCAGTGTCGAGTAGAGGACGCTTATAGCCATAGATGAGGGTGAAGTACTAGACCGTCTTCCAAAAGTGCTAACCCGCCGAATCGCCCGTCATACAAGTAGCCAACGGCAGCACACCTGCCGTCATGGGAATGTGCACCGCCCCTGTCACCATCGCCGACCACTCAACGCTAGCTCTGTTCACTGTACTTGCCAGTGTCCTCACGAGGTGATTCTCGAAATGGACTTTTTGACTGTTCATTCTGCGCTTATCTACTGTTCAACCGGGGTTCTGAGGCTTGAGCTACCCCAGTGCTGTGCCGACACCCGCGCAAATGTCCAGCCTCAATCTCGCTTCACTGACTTTTTCAGCTGAAACCGAAAAGTACAATTCAAAAGGGGGCAAATATAAAGTTGTTTTGGATTAATTGGTGTTTCTTAGCCAATGTTGTTTTAGTGCTAGTCATGTTCTTCATGTGCATTCAGCATATTACATGTTTGTATGGGTACTTCGTCATTTCCTTATGATCAGTGCAGATGAGCCAGTTTGGTTGATACACATTAATGTTTTTTCAGTCTGTGCTAGTCCACTGCAGAACGAAAACCTCACTCAATGATCTCCCGTTTAATTTACCTTGTACTAGTCGATTTCATTCATCCCGGCAAACTTGTTACTTTCGTTTCTCCATCTAGCTCTCTTCGTTCACGGACAGCGTTTTCCACCTCTCGGTAACCATCCTGCTGCTCTTACTGTGCACTTTCATACGGTTCTACGCATTATGTGACAAGCCCAAATCCATTTTTATATGCTTGAGTTATTGGAAGCGCCAAGAAAATTAGGTTTCACTAAGAGTGCCTGAAACCGCCGTATTTAGCCATTTATTGTATTACAGTGCTGCTTGTGGTCATTGCGGCAGCGATGAACTATGAAGCACGTTCTCTGTCACCGCCATCGTTACAGCGTGCAAAGACGGCAACTAGTGGCTGCGTTAGCTCGCCTTGACGACAGACCTTTGTCTGAACAATCAGTGCTTGAAAGGCGACATGGTTTGTGTGCTCACAGAAAATCAGTGAAGGCCTTGCTGAACTTTTGGCGTGGAAGTGACCTATTGTATAGACTACTGCACCCCAGCCGTTCTTTTTTCGCCTGTCTATTTTCTCTCTTCGCTTTCTTTCCCATATTTCTTCCTCCTTTCCCTTCTCCTAGAGCAGGGTAGCAAACCGAATGCTCCATTTTCTGGTTAACCTCCCTGCCTTTCCCTCATTTTATTCTCTCTTTACACCATGCATGTATAGTTTCTATGTAGCATTTTTAAAAAAGTGAGCAACAAGTAAAGCCACTCGCGGAGACACCACCGTTTATCAGCTATCATGAGTCGACTGTCAAAAAAACTACAACGTTTAAAATGACATCCATTATGCGTTAACCAGGAAGTCATCGTAGTCTCTTCCTAATGACATGCAGCTTCTATTACAAATATAAAATCCTCTATATCGACGTTGCTCTAAGCCGGACCGTGCCTCCTAACAGCCAACGAATGTCTGCACCTGTGCCATACGTTAACCCAAGCACAGAGAGTGTGCTCAGCATAGCAACACAAGCCTTCTTAGACAGACGAGATGTTCGGCCCGAATTAGGAACGGGGGTTGACTCCAGAGCCTCCTCCGACATCAAGGGTGATAGTGACGAAGCCTGACAGATGGCACTGCAGCCTATCCTCGCTTCTGCATTTCCGCACGAGTGGGACTTCCTAATTCGCTTTTCTCTTAGTCACGTACGCCAAAAGGAAGAACGCGGGATGTACGGGGAAGGTATAAAAAGACAAAGAGACGAGAAACAGCAGAAGGGATCTGGCTGCACTCGACTCCCTGCCGTAATGGCTGAATGGTGGGTGTCGGTGCGTTCCAGACTTAGCTACACGCAACCGAGGCGCTGCCTCTTACAATCAACCTGCCACCAAAGCCAAAGTGGATTTTGTCGTTCTCTCTTTCCTCTTTCTCTTCTACAGAGTCTATTTTCTCTCTGTATTCTGCCGTGTCTGATATTATGTAGCTGCCTCTCTGATCATTTTGACGGGAATGAAATTCAGTTTTGTGCTGGCCAACTTCTCTCTTTTAATAAATCTCATTGTCATTTTGTCCCCGATATACGTTTCGTAATCATTTTATCGAGGTGTAATGTCATGTATGAGCGCCTTTTTATAACAAATTTTTTCTAAATGCGAAACTTATTTTGCTTTGTTTTACCTGCATAGCTTTAGCTCTTTACGAATGATCCGCGAGAGCTTAATAGCCGAGAGTTAAGGCAGTAATTTTCTCTCAGGCATCCCATTTTTTAAAAAAATCTCAGTTGATTTCCTCAAATGACATTGTGCTCACTGGAAGTAGAATTTATTTTTCATGCCACTCGTCCTCCTTCTCTTCCAATTGATTGCATAGAGATGGTCATTCTTTACGAACTGGCTAGGGTGCACCCTATCCTATGTTTGCTTATTTGCATATATCAGAGCGTCATAATATTCTGCTTTTCACACTGTGCTTCCATTGTTTAGCACCCTTTCAGTGATTGTTCCGGACAACCTGGTAATGTAACTATCTGCTTCATAGGCTGCTTAAATTCGCATATTTCTCTCAACACCAGCTGGATGCTGACTGCAGAAGCAAGCTCTCAACTTCGCAGCGCTATTTTCGCGTCTGTTTATGCGATGCCCTATTTTTTATTCTATTGCTCATTACGCAGTTTCCGCGTTCATCCCAAGATATTTTCCAAGCCACAAGTTCGGCGAATTCACAGTGTGCCCAGATAAATATAAAATATTTCAAAAACATACCGTTGTACTTTATCACCACGCAATCAATTGGATGTTGCTGACTTCTGCATAGATTAAGCCACCGTGTTTCTGTACTTTGAATAATTGCCTAGTTGTGTCACATTTATCACACATTTCAAAACTAATGGTTTCGGGCAAAACATTCAACTAGAAAGTTCTTTATCAAGTTAAAACGTCCGATTAAAGATCTTCTAGCCTCCTTTTTGTATAAGTACTTTTTGCTCCATGCAGACCCCACAATATGTATGAAAAATACCCCGTTACATGCCTCTTTCCTTTCGACTTCATTTACACGCGACCGCATAGGCAGGGATTTCACACGAAGTCAGCATGTCCGTAGCCAAGCACTGTACCCAGCACGGTGGATTGTTCCCAAACATTGGCTAGTGCTTTCGATACTGTTGGTTGCAAGGTCAAAACATAAAATAAGAGAGCATTCAGCTTAGTGTGCTTGCGTTCCTCTAAGATTTAGCAAAAAATATAACTTTTTCTTGCTCTTTCAATCACTCTCGCTCTAAGAGAGAGAGAGAGAGCAAAAAGAACACCAAATAACGCTGTTGGCAAGTTTTTACTTTTCTAAAAAAAGAAGTAAATAAATTACATGGTGGTGCATGAAATTCTTTTCAAAGTAACTTGTACAAACCGTCTAGCTTGTTTTGTTATTTCTTACTGATTGAATCTGTGCGCCCGTCGAAAACAGGGAAGTTTCGTGCTACTATATGTTTACTGGAAGGAACAGGAAGCCAAAAAAAAATGTCATATGTTTCAGACGAACTATGGGCAAACGGTTTGCCGAATATAAAACTTGGCAACTCACCCCGTTTCTTCTCCGTGGTGAACAAGATTCATGAAAGCGTTTGGTATGAAAGTATCTGCTGTTTCCGCTCCTTCAATTTCCAACATGCCAGTTTTTAACTCTTCAAACTATATGCATTTCATATGCAGGGTTACAGGTAGCTTCTGAGCTCCGAGTAAGAGAGAAATAGCTGCCAAGTCTTACTGGTAGGCACATCTGGCGCGCAGTATTAACGTTAAAATGTTGTTGTCACATACGCCACTGTGTATTTGAAACAAGATAGAAGGGTGACGTAGAATTTGAGGCAGAACAAAGTTATTCTCGTCATAACTTTTTTCTTCACAACCAAATAATTGATAGGTTAAACCCAAATAGAAAGTTTGATGCAATTCTTATATTCTCGGTGACTGTAGAAGAGAAATTGACGTTACAATGCGTTTTTTGGTGAGTGCTATGTAGCAGTATGTCAAATATGAAAAACACAATTAAATTCTCCTTCAAACATTCTTTTTGATTTGGTCGGGCATAGCCCCTAAAAAAAATACTCGTTTTTCGACCTTTTCTTAGTTTGTGTCTGTAATAATCAAGCATGTTTCATTACGCATTTTTCAAGTAAGTGGAGTGTCGGTGAGACTTAGTGGTCACCGTACTCTGGTATTTTCATAAATATGAGTGCCCATTTGATTTTTGTTTTTATCAGGAAAACATCTCTCATAAGCCTATCTCGACACTCCCGGTATGGGCGCTCTGAAGCGCAGGTGCGTACCTGCTCCTTTTCGCTGTGAGAGATTGTGGCCTCTATTTAGTCAATACATGACAACACATATATTTCCAGCACTAAATGAAAAACCGCATTCACCAATGGCGTCGTTGACAAACGTGTACAACGGAAAGTATAGTTCACTTTGGTAATGTACAGCTCGTAGAGTGTCCACTTTCAGCCCGAGTTCTGTGGTGTCGCAGGAACAGCTCACAGCGATATATTCATTGCGTACACAACCCATTGGAACGTGTGTCCACAAGGAGGTAACAAAAAATGCTTGAGTGGAAATAGTTGTCTGCGAGTGAAGCCATCCTCAAGATGTCTATGTTACTAGGGGCATGATGAGCTATTGGTGTACGTTTAGAAATAATGGTTAACGACTTATAGTACACAGTCCTCTACTATATGGAAGAGCATAATGCCGTCCATTGGACATGAAATGGCACACGAGAGTACGGAGGCCGTTGTGCCAGGCGTGTTCTGAAGAAGTGATTTAAAAATTTAGAGAACTTGGTACTCTACTACGGGGTAGCATAGAGCCGTGGGCCTCACACTTGATGAGGACCTGTTGACAAAAATTACAGCGTGAACTCGTTCACGCAGTCAAGTACGCGCTAGCAATCGACTGAAAGATACATGTCCGGAATGAGATGGAGCGTCTTTCTCGAACGCCAAATAAGTTTAACGCGGCAAGTTTTCAGGCCAGATAGTGCTAAGCTACGTCTTTGTGTTTACGTAAGATTTTTATTGAAGTCAAACTTTATTCGACATCAAGTCCCCGTTCTACGTCTCAATGCGTTATTTCTTCGGAAACATGTGTTTTTTATTTGTAAATAACCTCGCCTTTACATTAAACAGATCAACGCAACTTCATTGATTGATTGATATGTGGAGTTTAACACCCCAAAACCGGCATATGATTATGAGAGACGCCGTAATGGAGGGCTCCGGAAATTTCGACCATCTGGTGTTCCTTAAGGTGCACCCAAATCTGAGCACACGGCCTACAACATTTCCGCCTCCATCCGAAATGCAGCAGCCGCTGCCGGGATTCGATCTCGTGACCTGCGGCTAAGCACCCGAGTACCTTAGCCTAGACCACCACGAGGGGCCAACGCCACTTCATCTCTCAGTGGTCATCAACAGGAAAAAGCAGTTTGTGGAATTTTTCGGAGTGCAAAATCTGGCTTGACAATAGCTTGCAAAGCAAGTCGCTCAAGCAATTTTATTAACCTGGGGTGTCCAAAAGCTGTCGGAAAGCGCCAGAAAAGGTTGGCGTACGTAGACGAACAATTGTTGGAAATCGCATCAACTCACATTGATTAGAGCAAACAAAGCTCGTAATCCCGTACCTGTGCCCACCAGCGATAACAATGCCTGCATTTTATGCAGCTTGTTAAAGATAGCAGAAGCGCGCGCGACGCGCATCATCCTGCGCTCTCCTTTTATATGCGAAGCATTTCTTAATGAACTTCGGCGACTTTGAGCGTATCTATCTATCTATCTATCTATCTATATCTATCTATCTATCTATCTATCTATCTATCTATCTATCTATTATCTATCTTCTATCTATCTATCTATCTATCTATATATCTATCTATCTATCTATCTATCTATCTATCTATCTATCTATCTATCTATCTATCTATCTATCCGCTTACGTTCGAGTGCTCTCGTGGTCACGCCCTTAACTTGGCGGGAACCAAAATAGGCATGGGAGGGTAAAATGGTTTGACAAATTTGACCCGCTGGTCAAGACATAAATAATGTCACAATTCTGACGCGTGCATCGTCAAACATTTCCGCCAGACAGTGGCACATACCCTCGAGCGGGTATGTGCAACTGGTTTGCGGGTATGTGCCACAAGTGATTGACACTTAGTACATACCCAGGAATGACGAGAACACACACCGGCAATTTTAACGCGAGAACGTTGAGCAATACCCGACATCGGTAGCGTCGGCCCAACATAGAATGAATTTCAACGTTAAGAAACACCTCACATAGGCAGCGTTGACCCACCGACGAATGCAAATAACAAGTTTCAAGGTCCCAGCAGGAATCGAATCCAAGCATTCGGTGTGGCAGTCAAGCATTCTACCACAGAGCAATGCCACGTCTTGGAACTATTTTTCAAATAGACGCTAAGATTCGTGAAACGTCAATAGTGGTTGCAGTGCTGCCTACCCATTTTATAAACATTACATACGTACTCCTTGATACAGCGGTCGCGTCGTGTTAACGTCAATTCGGTTAGGTTTCATGCGCTGAAGTTGATTTATGTAGCAGTGTCAAGGGCTAGCATCTTCACCAGCATTATCGCGTCATATCAGCTTCTGTTGTCGCTAATACGCATGTTCCAGTTGATATCATTGCGCAAGTGCAAACAACTGGTTATATGAACATCTGAAACTCTTCAACATATATCTGTGCGTGCAACATTTGCCCATAGGTTTAGCAATATTTTGTGACATGTCGCTCAATCAAAAATACGAAATGGTATGACCTGTCCTCCGCATGCTTCGCATAACGTTGATTCCCAGGTACGTGGGATCTGCCGAATTTTTTGTTGTGTGCTGTGTGTTCCGTGCCCACTCTGTCAATATGAACCATCTCGCACAACTTTTAATTTTGCAGAAGCTTGTTAAAGATTAAAACATGGTGTTGTGGCACGAATAATTTTTTTCCCTTATACCAAGTTCATGAGTGTTACACATACGTGTTCGTACAATGCACATCATAACTCTTCACAAAGCAATGCAAACAGTCAACTGTATATTGTCAAAACTGGCAAAGAATCAAATCAAACCCAGAATTTTCGTAAGTTTAATCAATAATCGTTCGTAACTGCGTATGAAATCATTCAGTAAGCAGGCTAATGAAAGCTGCGTATCCTTATTTGAATTAAACCAATGATTTTATCATCACCGCGTGCCATGAAGGTTACGTAATATTGAAAGAGCCCCATGCATCGCATTGTTATGCTTCGCAGGACAAGAAAGTATGGCAGTCTGCTTGAGTCGCGTAGCGCTGACGATAGTCGGCTGACGCGATTGTCACGGGTTTGATCCCCGACATTGCAGTCACATTTATATTGAAGTGAAGTTCTCGAGGATAGCTTACTGCGCGATTTTATTACAAATTCATTACCACGAGATGTTCAAATGTTTGGAGCACTGCCGTATGGTGTGTCGTATAACCATATCGTCGTTTTGAGCGTAAAACGGCAGCTAATATTATTAGAGAGTGATGGAGTTACTGGCACTTTGTCAGTACTTCTGAGAAGTCTCGTACAAATCAACCATGTGTATTATAATGCATCGCTAGTGATGAGGAAGTTTTCAGAGGCGCAGCACGCAGAAGTGATGAATTGCAGAGCTGGTAGGCCACTTTATTCACAGAATGATAACATGGGCATTACCTTATCGTATTAAACGAATACAGCCTTTGAGCTGTATGAGGTCAATATCTGTAAGTGCCTGCCCGATGACGTTAATGTTTTTCATAAACTCTGCGTGTAGTTCCCTCAACGTAGTATTCTGTCTTGGCTTCTTTCTGAGCCGACTAATTAACTAGGCCGATTTTACAGTTGCGATTCATAGATCTGTGGGTGCCACCTACTTGGATGCTAGTTACATTGTACATACTCTATCTCGCGTTCATTCGCTTGTGTTGTCGCCGCATTACGTGTGTTTTCTGACATTCGTCGTCTTCGCATATTTTACAGCGAAAGCTGCTACGAGATCACAACTCGAATCACACGTGGTCGTCCACCGCCGCCACCGGTCTCCGTAACCACTTCGCGTGAAATTAGCAAGAAAGAAAAACCTAGTACCAATGACACAGTAGGGCTCGAGCACGGGTCTGCTGGGTGCCAGCCCAGTGTTCTACCTCTTGAGCCACGCTGCTACTTGGGACTTGTCGGCGAACTTGCCTTAGGCAGGCTTCATGTCGGGAAAGCAATCGCGTTTCTACGACTTATAAAGCGTTTTAAAACAGTGAAAGAACAAGAAGTCGTCGCACAATGCGAATAGCGTAACGAGTGGTCGTCCAATGCTCGAAACCAATTACAAAAGCTTATTTTTGTTCAGCAATTGAGTGTGGTGCATACCCACTTCAGGCATAGTTTGTCATCGTCGTCAGTCACTTCATAAACAACTGGCACAAAATTCCTTACAAGTTTTTGCCGACAGCACAATTCTAAAAACATTACGAAAAACAGCATAGCGAATGCCAGCCTGCTACCCTAGAATTGCGTTTAATAAATAAATGCCATAGAGGGTATCAAGCAAGTTTTCATGCAGCAGTTACCCAATGAGTGTCAAGAGAAGGCCTTAAAAAGGCCGCTCTTTTAGCTTTCACTGTGACTGTGCGGCGCCTTCCACGCAGACCTGGCGTTTTTTTTTTTTCGTTGTAATACAGATAATGATAGCTGAAGCACACATCAGTATACCGGTGCTCCTATGGTAAATTGAGTCTCCAAGTATCGTGGTCTGGCTTCATTTCTGAAACAGAAGTGAATAAACGGCATCAAAGAATTGCACTTCGCTGACAATGCCGGAATAATTGGGATATTCTATTTCGCCAAGGCTGCTCGCAAATAAGTTTTACAAGAAGCGAGAGGCCACGTCTGCGATCTGTGGTGTTTGTTGAGCCTTAAGAGTCTTCTGTCACGTCTGGAGATGTTCATTTTTTTTTTTTGCTTGCTTTTCGGCTTTGATGCCCGTAGAAGCGAATGACATTAATAATAGGAGTGTAGAAACCGGGAGATAAAATGAGGTCGCCTTGTTTCTTTATCTTGTCTTGTCTTCAGCCATGTGCATATTTCAACCTAGAGTTCAGGGTCTGAAGATTGTCAGTGAATGAAAGAATGACAAACTTTGCCAAAAGAAGGTGAAACTCCCCGTCCCGAGGCCTTGTGAACTTTGCCATTTTTTGACTTCTGTCTATCAGCGCCTGTTCTTAATGTTTCGAGCAGAACACGGCAGCCTCTCACTTCTATGTAGTCCTAATGTGCTGTTGAATGACACTACTTACAGCCTTTGCAATGTCCAAGAGACATGGTCATGCTTTCGATATTCTCCGCATTGCAGGCGGTCATTGTTATACATTGGTGGATAGATATTGCCAAGTTGACTCTGTTTGGGACACATTTGAGCCTGTAGTCGTCTCCAGGCAACCGACCACTTTCTACCAAGGTCCTTGACGGGAGTGGGGTGAATGCGCCGTAGAGGCCATTAATGTATCATTCCATGTCCTATGGGAAAAAAACTGTTTCACTAAAATAAGCCATATTGCCGATTGAGGTTTTGTGGTAGAGTCTTATGAGCAAAACTTTTCTATGAAAAATATTTTACCGAGGTGAAGTGTACAGCAGTGCAGTCGCTACACAGCCGCATAATCGTCGCCATCATCATTGTACAAGTGCCGACCATGAACTTCACCGTCTCTGACAATAAACAACTAGGTATATACTTTATTTTGGTGTTCAAAGTGCTCACGTGTGGACCTTTCAGTAGACGATGGTAGTTTGGGTTTCCACTACCATGCAAAATTATAGGTTGTAAAATGTAATATTAATAAACTCTGGGTGTTTTAATACATTTGCATTTTCTCCGCGCTCTTCATCGTATGTCGCAATGGGCCTTTACTTCTTTTCATTTTGTAATGGAGACATATTTAGAAAGTACACGTTACAACGAATGTTTCCGAACTGCTAATCGCAAATGGAGTCAATATTTGTTGCTAAGAGCGGCTTTTTACATAACTCACAGGCTTGCAAACGCTACGATAAGCACCGTTCGATAGAAGTAGTAGTTTGTGGTTGTCCTGTGTATTGATAGTTGATGTGCAATCACCATATAGCCATACCTGATTACAAAAACTGGTGAAAGAACCACCAGGTAAAAGCTAATCGGTTGGAAACCTAAACCCACCCGAGTTACTGCGCTGGCGCAGTTCTCTGAAACTGCGGGTATTTCCAACTTACGTGATGTTGTTCACATAAAAAGTGAACACGCATGTACCCAAATAAACGTAATGAAGAAACGAGAGAGGAAAAAACAGGCAGCACCTTCATCTTAAACAGCACCTTTCGTAAGCGAAGATCACGTGCGTATACTAAACGATGCGATCTTTTAAAGGCGAGCCAGCGTCCTCACGGACTTGGCTGAGAAGACAAATAGTGCGCTCTGGCAACTCCATTGTGTTCCAGCGGCGTTTGTAGGTGAAGCCGATTCTCAATTCCCGTACGTAACAACCCGGAATGTAAGGGACCTTTCCGCATGGACTGTTTTAGACGCACATATTCCATACGGGCGACGCGTCTTGGCACACATATACTGGCACATTTGCGCAATACAGTCGACACAAACCTCTGGCTTACTTAAAGCTCACACAGATGAAAAGAGATGAATAAACCCTCAGTGACTGCACCGTATACGAAGATGGCTGTTTACACCACTGCATTCTCTATGTGTAAGTTTAGGGATGGGCGGCTTGGGGTGCTTTTTGTTCAAAGTGCGGGGGGGGGGGGGGGGGGATCAGGATGCTGTAATAGCAGACGTTGCCCTTTGGCGATCACGGCTGATTTGCTCTTACAATTGAACTCTAAGCAGTGTCAACCTTTGAAGCGAAGAGAAAATAGTAATAGAAATTGCGAAAAACAGTGAAAAAAAAATAAAATTCAAGACGCATATGCATTCAAGTCGTATTATTGCATTAACCATCGCTATATACGGGTTAGCATGTTGCTGGTTATGTCTTATGAGCATCTTCTCTTACAGAAATCAGCGCAAGTGTGCACTAATTTAATAGAGTTTTCGTTTCTTTTACTTTGTTAAATAACTCATGTTGTTAATCCCAGTTGATGCTGTTTGTCACATAAAGCGCCACAGTGAGCCGGCAAAGTGTTGCCAGTAAAAGTTCCTCTATAATAAGTACAAAGGAAAGAACATATTCGATAAGTAGAGTTGACTTAATAAAACACTTCTAGGGCTGAATGATACCTATATATTGAATAACAGCTTTAAATTGTCGACAAAGAGTGTAGCAGTCATTGAGAAACTGCTGCCACAGATAAAATCACTGCTTACTTATCTATCTATTATTAACATTTGCTTACTTCGGGTGTCATAATTATGGTGCATGATTCCCACTACTTTACAATGAAGGTTATGATAGCATGCCTGAGTTCTTGTTTTATGTAGCTTTTCAATTCTTAGTATTCATTCTCGTAAATTTTTCTTGGCATTTTGTTTTCTTGACATGGATGTACAAGCGTGGCCGAGTTTGTAAATTTTTATGATAAAGTATAACGTAATTTACCTGAGTTCATTATATATGTAGTCAACATGGACTCTACTGAATGACACTGACACGAAAACACTGGGGCCACATGGGTTAGTCCCAATTTTTATAGCACTGTTGAACTGCATCAGGTCAGTGTTGGTAGACTCAATGTAGTGTTTCTTCTTGAAGCCGAATTCTCAAAGCCGGAGTTGTAGTATGAAATCTAAAGTGTGAACTAGTGAAGCGCGAAATAGTGCCGTGATGGCATCTAAGGATACACCTAAAAATCTAAATGCTTAATCGCCGATGTATCTGTATAACACCAAGTGAAAAATGAAAACGTATGTGGGTGAAATAAGGCAGCCTCCTTGCTTGCTGACAGAAATATCACCTATCTTTGTTATCATCTGTAGGGTGTAGCCATTCACCTGGGAAAGCTCGGCTGACGTAATGGCTTTCGGGGACCGTATACATCAGCTTTGACGCTTTTTCCGAAAACATTTTTGTGGTGCACTTTGTATCAAGTGCTATATACGCAAAAGCGTGGACCACCTCTAGATCCCGTTTGCTTCTTATACCGGTTCTGTAAGATCCTGATTCAACCTGCAAGTTTGCACTTCGTCTTCATTTCTCTGGGGTCTGCATTTCTCAGTTTTGGGGTGTCAATTTCTTATACCTATAACATTTGTGGGCTGACTTCTTTTGGTTGCTTGAACCCGTCACCATTTTGCTGGGCAGTGATGGGCTTAGAGCATCTGAGGTTAACTTCATCGGTGCTTAGTGGTTTTATGGCCCCATCTTCCTAAATTCGTGCAGTATTGCGCAAACTTGCAGCTGGTGTCGGCTAATGATGAGGTTGGTGCGGCAAAGCTTTTGCTTCCTCAAAAGAAATCGCTCCTAGCCGGCTGCTCTGAGTAATGCCTGATCGGAACCTACTGTGATTTTCCCATCACTACAATACGCAGTAAGCAGAATGCATGTGCGATTGCTAGACCAGAACACAAATACAGGGCGCCATACACCAATGGTTTCTTTCTGGTAGAAATATTTTATAAAAAGAGATAATATCTGTTTTCCTGTCTGCAGCATTCTGTGAAGAACAGGGTGGTCTTCGTTTTAAAGGGGAAAGGGAGCATGGCGCGCGCAGGAAATGTGAAGATTTGAATACACATTTTTCCAGCCACTTCTAGTAAGCACCTGAAGCATTTAACTTGTTTTTTTCTGGCATTTCTGAGCTGAAAAATACTTTTCTGTCAAAACTCCTGACACACTGCGTATCGGACAAATGAGGAAACACTGATTTGTCTCGATCCACATTTATAACCATACCTGAATATAATAAAAACAAGTACTAATAACCACTGGCTACAACGTTAAGTTGTATTTTCTTGCTGGTTACTGCGGTGATGCTCTCATTTTCTTGATTTTGTTTTAAAATAATTATGTATTCTGCGCGTGAACACCAAGTCCACACCATTGCGGTTTTTTTTTTCACTGTGGTATGAGTTGTGAGTAACTGCTGGTATGAGCCAAGTTTTGAGCAGTGCTTTTGGCAGTACAGGTTTTGGGGCAGTAAAGCGATAGCCGCCATGCCAGTGATTATAGATGCTTAACAATATTTATCTTTTGAAAAATTGCCTTCAGTTTTTTCAGCTTCACTTTTGTATCAAATGAATTTTGCTTTCACCAATCGAGGTATGCAGTTCTGTCTTCAAATGCTCATGGATTCAAACTGAGAAAGAATTTTGAAACAGAAAATTGTCCCTTGGTAATCTTTTCTGCTCTCGCTTTACGAGAATAAACTAATAAACTTTGCATGATATTGCACAACATAAAGATCTTTGTAATTCGTTAGTGGGTCTAAAATATTATAAAAATATCCATCAGGATGAACGATTAGTGCTTTATTTGCAACATAATTTTGTTTCACAATAAATATCAACGCAATGGTTGTTCACAATCAGATGAAACGAGTATCAGAAAAATAACTGGAAAAAAATGGGGAAGAGAAATCAACAGACGCAAACCATTCCGTTTAGAAGACACGTTTAGTTAGCATTATTTTAATTATGATTGCACAAAGGCACATTCACACAAATTTTCGAATAAAAATACCAAACTCTGGTTTTGCTAGAAAACAGGGCTAAAACAATGTTAGGAGTGCCATTACACTTGAAATAAGCATTTACGCAAAAGCATCTCTCAATGCATAATCGTGATATTTTGATCGCACCACATTATTCACGTTCATGCTCGATTTGCACGTCGTTGCAAAATGCACGATTCAAATAGCACAGTTCTGAGCTTATTGTTTCGGTTTAGATACTCCGAAAGGAGCAAGCGTTAGCGTTCAAAAAGCACTTGTGATACAAGCTGTAATTTTACCCTAATCCGCCCAAGTAGGAAGCCACGCTAGTGCTTCGAATAACAAGGGACGCCATGCATAAGTAAGTAGTATGTGTTTCCTTCACCATGAATTTTATGCAAAAGGCCCCGTACCGTTTTAAAAGCTGGCATGATTTCAAACTGTTTGCTTCGTTGTTTGAGTGAGTCAGAAGGGTTATTAGAAAGGACGCATTCTCACGTGTTATGGCTCCAGCATAATGTCACTGCAAATTTCCAGCAATTATTCGCGCCTAGGGCGATTCAAATGTTGCCATTTCTAAGCATTCGTAACCCCTTTGGCATGCTTTATTGCTTCAATTATAAACATAACGTTTCCCGGTATATATATATATATATATATATATATATTATATATATATATATATAATATATATATATATATATATATATATATATATATATATGCCCATTCGCTCATTCATGTATAATGTAGCTTCCATTTTTTTTCTCACTTTAGCTAAAATTACCTTTATTATGTTTGTGGTCTTTTTTTCGTCTATGGTAGTTTATGCTAATCGGACTAGCATAATTTTTTAAACATTTACCGCATAAAGGTAGTTAGGTGCACCACCACAAGTCCGCTTATTTTAACATTCGGAACGCAGTACCTGTACACGGACAAGAATAAGAAAAAGATACCTAGGCAATACGCTCTTTCAATACGCAAGCCCCAAAAAAGAGTGGCCATCGCTATCAACATCTCTGTTTTGGTTTGAGTAGCACTTACCTTGACAAATTTCAATGTATCGTTACCTGTCACAAAGCGCTGTTTCTGCAAATACTCTTGCGCCTTTCTTTATGGTATGGATATTCATTTTCGGACCTGCTCTCCCCTTTTTTTTCAATTCAGTATACTTGAGTTGTAATTACCCTTCTGATTTACTTATTAGTGCAATGTTTTCAGTAAATCGTGGGATCCTAAGATTCTTTCGCTTATTCTCATTCCTAACTCTTCCCAATCTAGGACTCGGACTCAGTCTAGGACCCTGTAAACACGCGGGGAATATATAGCATCAGGTAGACAGTGTTTCCCTGCCTTACATCTGCTTTACCGCGACTTTTTGGATTTATTTAGCAGGACTTTATGGCTGTGGATCCACTGTAGTTTTCTCCCGGTGCAGTCATGTTTCCTACGACCTGATTCCGCACTGCGAGCAAGAGTGCCGGTATGTCGAGAGAGAGAGAGAGATAAAGATGCAAGGAAAGGCAGGGAGGTTAACCAGACGCACATCCGGTTTGCTACCCTGCACTGGGGAAGAAATAAAGGGGAGAAAAGAGGTTGCAGAAAGATGAGAAGGTACACACAATCACGAGCACACTCGGGGAGCACACACAGTCTACAGGCGGTCGCTCAGGTTTGTTGACTTGAGGTAAAGTAGCAGTGCTTTAGTTGCTTTCTGCGCAACTGAGGCAGAGTCCCAAGGTCCTAGTATCTTCTGCACACAAAATGGTCCAGGGTCAAGTCGATTAAAAACCATCCGGAGCTGGCATCGCTGTGTGTCGTAGCAAGCGCAGCTGCACAGGACGTGTTCGATGGTCTCTTCATCTCCGAAGTAGTCGCATGTAGGAGTGTCTGCCATACCAATGCGAAAGGAGTACACCTTTGTGAATGCAACACCCAACCAAAGGTGGCATAACAGTGTCGCATCGGAGTGGGAAAGTTGTGATGGTAGCTTTAGCTTGAGCGAAGGATCCAGTTCATAAAATTGACACCTTTGGAAGCTGGTAGACGACCAGAACGTGCGTGTGAGATCTCGAGCCAGCAGGTAAAGTTGTCTTGCTGCATCATTCCTTGATAGAGGAATCGGGACTACACAGGTTTCTTCATGGGCTGAGCGCGCTGCATCATCGGCTAATTGATTTCCAGTAATACCGATATGTCCAGGCAGCCATCGATATATATCATGCCCTCGTGCTAGAGCTTCATGATGGCAATGTCTTATTTCTTGTACCAGTTGGTCATGACTCCTCCTACGCATGGCAGACTGCAAACTCTGAAGCACTGCCTTCGAATCACAGAATATGACCCATTTTCCTGGACGTTCTTGAAGAGATATTGTAAAGCAGCCCTTATAGCAGCAAGCTCTGATGCCGTAGAAGTAGTCATATGCGACAAGTTAAACTTGATTGTCATTTCTGCAGCCGGAATTACAGCGGCACCTGATGAGCTGCTGGATGAGACGGACCCATCAGTGTATATCTGCGTTCGGTCTAAGCACAACTCATGTAATAATAGCAGTGTTGCTTGCTTCAATGCTACTCTGGAGTGACCGCTTTTCATTTTGATTCTCGGAATTTCTAGACGTACTTGCGGCTGGTCGAAGCACCACAAAAGACAAGCCGTTCTCGCAGCTAGCGTATATCCTGATGGAATGCTGTTTAGGTGCTTGGCTATGACGTCTGAAAACGTAGCACGTGGTCTTTCGGAAGGTAGAAGGGCCAAGTGGTGGTCGGGGACACGGCTAGCATGTCGAATGTGCGCTCTGAGGCAATCCACAACTCTATATGTCCTGACCGGATGGTCTCTCGCAAGCATGATTGCGGCATAAGTAGAAGCGCATCGGGGCATTCCTAGGCAGATACGCAGTGCCTGACCTTGCAAACTCTCCAGTGAATGAGTATTGGATTTGCAAGTGTTAGTCAGTACCGGCAAGCTGTAGCGCAATAGACCCAGAAATAGGGCCCTGTACAGCTGTAGCATGGAGGCCACAGAAGTTCCCCATGCTTTACCGCACAAGAATTTCATGATATGCACAATAGATAGCAGTCTCTTCTTCAAGTACTCATAATGTGGGCTCCACGAAAGACCTCTGTCGATTATTATGCCCAGGAACGATGCGTCCGTGCATATTTGACACTCTGCCCATTGATGTAAACAGGGTATGGCGTCATTGGTTTGCGTGTAAACGCCATCAACGCGCACTTCACAGTTGATATATTTAGGCCTTGTTTCGGAAGGTAGGCTGTTGTGAGGGTTGCTGCCCGCTGCATTCGTGCAAGCACCTGAGGGCGAGTATCTGCAGCACTCCAGAGGCAAATATCATCGGCGTATATGGATAGGCACACCGACTTTGGCAGAACCTTCACCAGACCAATGAGGGCCACATTGAACAATGTGGGGCTTAAAACACCTCCCTGAGGTACTCCGCAGTAGGTGTAATGTTGGGCAGTTGTGCCCTGATATGTTTGTACAAAGAAACCCCTGCCAGTTATATAATCTTTTATCTATTGAAACATTCGTCCACCAATGCCCATTGCTGCGAGAGAAGTGAGGATGGCATCGTGAGCTACATTATCATTCACCCATCACGTAAAAAAGAGTGCCACTGATATGCGCTTGCGACTTTTTTCTTGCTGAACAAATGTCGATAAGTCAAGGACACAGTCAATGGAGGAGCGGCCCCGACGAAAGCCTACCATGCAAGAAGGGTATTTGGTGTATCGTTCCAAGTACCACTCGAGACGAAATAGAACCATTCTTTCCATCACTTTTCCGAGGCAGCTTGCGAGGGCAATAGGGCGATACGCTGTCAAGTTCAATGGTGATTTTTCTGATTTCAAAAGTGGTATTAATCGACTTATTTTCCATTCTCGGGGAACGCTGCCGCTGAGCCAGGAGTTGTTGAAGCATGTTAAAAGTTCTTTCCTGGCTTTTTGTCCAAGGCGTCCCAACGCACTATAAGTAATACCATCAGGACCTGGCGATGACATGCACTTAGAAGAGACTAACGCACCTTCCAGTTCTTCCATGGTGAACGGAATGTCCATTTCTGGTAATCGCGTCTCAGGAACGATCACGGCGTCGATGCTCTCGTTCATAATATTCCCGGCAACTCTCGTGCAAAATTCTTCAGCCACCTCGATTTCTGTTTTTCCATGATGGAGTGCCAAAGCTTTAAAGGGGTGCCGTTGTTGTGGAGAGGAGCGAAAACCACGAACTGTTCTCCAGATATATGACAGCGGTTTATGAGGGTCTAGAGATTCGCAGAATGCTTTCCAGCGTTCACTCTCCAGTTTGTAAATGCGTCGTTGAATCTTTTTCTGGAGCCGCCTTGCTTCCCTCAGATCGTAAATTGATCTTCTGCGTCTGTATCGTCGTTCAGCACGCCTTCGTATAGCGTAATTTTTTCAGTTCGATGTCAAACTGTGTTACTTTAGACGAAAATGGTAATTTATATTTGGACGCTTGCATAGCTTCCGCTATGGTATTTTCCAGGCTGCAGGCGAGGCCTTCTTGGCAAGCGTTCTCAACACGCGATGCAAACATCGACCAGTCAGTGCCAATTGCCACACCGGAAGATAAATTTTTTATGATACCATCGATCGTCACGTAGGTGGTATGTGATCACTCCCATGAGTCTCAATATCGCAAAACCACTTAACTTTGTGAGAGAAGCACCGTGACACCAATGTCAGGTCAAGGCAACTGCCATACGTGAGACCCCGCAGATATGGGGGGGGGTACCATCGTTCATGATGGAAAGGTCGTAATCGGAAGCGAATGTAACAATGTTCCGGCCCCTGGCATTCATCTCAGTGCTCCCCCAAAGCATGTGATAGGCGTTGAAGTCACCGGGGATGATCCAAGGCCCATCGGTTCTCATTAGGATGTCTTTTAATCTGTCGCAGTCTAATCGCGATGACGGAGATATATATCCACCAATAAGCGTGAACGAAACTGAATTCTTCTTCACACGAAGACACACGTACTGATTGTCGTCATTTGAACTTATTGGGTGCGAAAGAAGTCAAGTCTGTGCGAATGTAAACAATTACTTTGCTTCGTTTTTCGCAAGCGGCTGAACAAAAAGCTTCATAACCGGACAATCTATAAGGCGTTGATACGTTTGGTTCACATATGACAAGTATAGGGAATTGATTGGCCCGAACCAATTGGTGAAAGTCCTAGATACGGGACTTCATGCCTCTGGCATTCCACTGAAAATCGACGCACTTTTAACTTCAGTGCGGAAGATGAGATTATGTTGGGCCATTGTGCTTATACGAAGTTAGCAAGAACTGGATTCAGTGCATGCAGTATTTGCAGTGCACTCTTAGCAGACGGAGATTGTGTGCTGCTCAGTAGCGTGCGAATCGTGGCAATTAATGATTGCACGATTGCAGCCACTTGCCTGTCTTGGTCGGAAAGATCTCGAACCGGGACTATTGCAGTCACTTGCCTGTTTTGGTTGTAAAGATCTCGAACTGGGAGCGCGGACTGGCCGTCATGAAGCTCCTTCGGTTCGCTTGATGCTACTTCTGTTTGAAGTGCAGGCCACTCTGTCGCAGTTAGGGTATGCTCACTGGCTTTGTCCTTTACAGCCTTTCCCACAGCATGTGGTCTGGGAGGCAAAGGAGGTGGTACTGATGAGGGATCACGCAAACGTGTCGAGGAGGTAGCAGGCGTCCTCGAAGACCAACGTCGACGTTAACGACGCCTTCTGACTTTAGCTGCGGCTTCTTGATGAAATGAGTGATCGCGCACCATCTCCTTCAAGATGGCAATTTTCTTCTGAATCCGCGGGCAGTCCTTCGATGTGGCTTCATGAGATCCATTGCAATTAGAGCATTTCTTGACAGTTGCGACGCACTTATCCGCTTCATGGTGCTCGGCACAGCGGTGGCATACCACCGAATTCTCGCAGACGCTGCTCAGATGTCCAAGTTTCATGCATTTACGGCACTGGAGAGGCTTTGAAATGAAAGGCCGCACAGCATGTCTGAAGTACCCCACCTTCCCATGAGAGGGGAGTGATGTGCTCTTAAACACAATCTTCACACAGCGAGACTTGCCTAGCCGGGTGACATCAACAATTGGAGTATCAGTTGTTGACTTGACAAGAAGTTGTAAGTCCTTATTGGAAATAGCGACATCAATGTCGTAGATCACGCCGGTTACTACATCACATCCCAAGGGAACATGAGAGCGCACCTGGTTGCCGTCCAAGTCAGTTACACTGCGCAGAACGCCCAACGCACTTGCGTGCAAAACGTCCACAGCCAGTATATTCTTTCTGGCGTTCATTCTTATGTCCGTGATCTAATTTGGCACGAGCGTTTCCAGAGACCTCGACACAGACTGTCTGTTAAGGCGTTTCATGCTGATGGTAGGAAGTGCAGGCAGAAACAGGATGGTATAAGTGTTTGATTTTGGCGCTTCACTTACAGTTTCAATAGTTGAGGATGAGGATGTCCTCATGTTCCTTCTCTTCGCCTTGCGGCTCAGCACAGGTTGGAAACCGTCATCTGAGAAGTCCTCACTGCTGAGATAGTAAGCATGAGTATCTTCACTGTCGCTGTCGCTCGCTTGTCCCATCCGCTTCCTGGAGGCGGCCGCCGCTGACGCCGCCATGCCGGCGGGCGCCCGGGGTGGTCTACATCCATCCCCTCCAAGGGAGCAGCAAAACTGATCAAGAGACTTAAGTTACAACTGAAATACGCCGGAGTTAGCCGAAGTAGCTGCTATTGTTTTGAACAGGTATATCGAGGAATTAAAGGCTTTCTTGTGATCTATGGCGGCTATATGAGCGGCCAGGATGTATTCCGGGCATTTATCTATCGCTTTTTTTTTATGGTAATAATTTGGTCTGCTGTTTAGCCTGTACGAAATCCTGCATGGTTTTTTGGTTGATTAAACTCTAATCTTGCCCCTATTACATTTGCCATCATACTTGCAAATATCTTGTTAACAATTAGCAGTAAACAGATCTGCCTGTGATTTTCCCTTTTACATCAATTAATATTATGTTAGCATTCTTCCAACATTCTGGTACTTTCACTGCCAAGGGACGATTCGTATACAGGTTGGCCACATTTTGCGCCACAAGCTGTCCAACGTCTTTCAACAAACCTGAAGTTACCTGATACTCACCAGGGCCTTGTTTGTTTAAATTCCCTTTAATGCTTCCCTTACTTCCTTTGTCGTTACTTGTGGATGTCCACTTTCTCTGGGCTACCACTAATCCTACATTATCGCCCTGGGTTTCCCGAATGTTGCACAGATCTCTGTTAAATTCCTCCGCTACTTCGACTGTCTGATAGAGTGAATTAAACGCAATTGTACACGCTGTGGTTCACAGGAAATACTTTTAAGTAACTTGGATTTTGTCACTATGGGCCCAGTAAAACTCGACATTAAATTAGTGTGCGCGATTTGTATCTACCAATACAAAATATCCGCTGCCATCAAGAGAACAAGACTGCGTGTTGAAATAATGCACCAGCGACACTCCGTGTCCACTACTACAAAGTTCTTTGAGTGTGTTGATAAAGGAATCCCGCAGTATTTCAGCTGAAAAAAAACATGAACGCATCTTGCACTAAAGGTGCAACGCTTAAGAGGCAGTGGAGCTGATGGCACCTTTTAGTCCTTTTGTTGCTTTTTCATTTTCAATTCCGTTCTGTCTCTATTTCTTTCTTCGTCTCTCTTCTCTTCATTTTTGTATTTTCTCGGTATTTATTTCTCTCTTTGGTTCATCCCTTTCTTCTTTTTTGTCGCTTTCTACTTTTCTGCAGTACTTTATCTCTGTTTCTACTCCTCTTTCTTTTCTACGGTACACGTTTCCCTCCTCCTCGCGCTCATTTCAATTTGCTTCCTCCTTGCTATACAATAGTACAAAAGCCTATGCTATGTTCTGCCAGTGTCAATGAATAGTCGAGCGGTTATAACGTTTGCCTACGTATTGAGGGGGGGGGGGTTGCAATGTCGCCTGGTGAATAATACTTCATCGGCAAAAAAATCTAATTTTCTCTTTTTTTATACCTATCTTATTTTTCTCTCTCTCTATGTTTTTTTTTCAGTCCGTACTTACTCTCTCATCCACCACGGTTATTACAGACGATTTCGAATAAATCAGAGCACGTGTTCTTGGAGAGAGAGAGAGAGAAAGAGAGAAAAACGTCTTTATTCACAAAAGCATGGAGAAGGAGAGTGTGAGCGGAACTTTTAGTCTGGGGTCCCTATCCAGTGACGAGTCGGGCCCGCTGTATCAGGAGCGGAGCAGAAGAGCAAGAAGAAGGCGAAACGAGCGCGTGCCAGTTCTCGATGGTGCTAACTCTCGCGCCACGTATCGTTTGAAGAACAAAGAGTCTCGCCTTCAAGCTTGCCCGTGCTCAACCTGCTGGGGTGTTCTTGGCTGAGGATTGAGTGGTTTTAACTTTCTGTCTTAGAGTCCGATTCTATAGTATATCTGTTTCTGAGTCTAACCATATCTCTAGTGCTCATGTCGACTACTTCTCCTGGCCAGGCGCGATCCGCCTGGTCAGCGTCCCTGCCGTCTAATGAATTGCCGCTAGACTCCTTTTTCCGCAGTGGTATCGACAGCATTCCCGTGGAAGTGGTACCTACAAAAGGAGGCTTCATCAGACTTACAAACCCTCCGGCGGTTCAAAAGGAACTTAAGACAACTTCAAACCATTTCCAGACCATCACAGATGTGCGCCCATTTGGGCGAGGAGGTATCGTGTGTAGGTCGCCGGATCAGACCTGCGTGCAGGGTCTTCTCAAATGCACCTCTTTTGCTGCTACGCGGGTGAGTGCTTTTATTCCGCCTCACCTTGCATGTACCAAAGGCCTTGTACGGGGAGTCGACTCCAAGCTGAGTCCAGCTGAGACTCTAGACAGGCTTTCTAGAGCAGGCGTAATTTCAATTTACTGGTGTAATCGCCTAATCGATAAAGAGAGCGTACCAACCGAATCTGTCATCGGCGGCATTTTTGGGCACAAAATGCCCGTCAGAAATAAAATTATAACCAGTGATCTTCCGAGTAGAACCCCTCGCTTCTCGTCCGATTCAGTGCAAGAACTGCTGGAGATTCGGCCACAGTGCAGGGAGGATGTAAATCTTACGTTCGCTGTAGCACCTGCGGAGGAGAGCCATCCTTCAAGCAAGTGTAATGCAACAGCGGAAAAGTGTTTGTCTCTGTGGGGGCAGCCACTGTGCCGACAACTCTGACTGTTTCGCTCATCCCGGGAGGTTCAAATACTAAAAGTTATTGACCACCACCGCTGTTCTAGAAGGGAAGCCATGACATAGTAGAGACAGGGCTTTTGGATACTCTGGTATTACAGGGCGCTGCACTTACAGTATGGCCTCCAACCTATCGCAGGCTATTGAACTGCTGTGGAAAAGGCAGTGAGTAAGGCAAGGGATAAACTCATATCTAACCTTTCGACTGTTTTAGTGCAAATTCTCTCAAGTCAGATTGGACAAACAGTACAGACTAGTACAGAACCTGGAGTATTAGACATTACAGCGTTGCCACACAGCTACGCAATGTAGTGTTGGACGAACTTTCTGCATCTGCAGGCAAGGCGAAGCAGTCAGGAACACAGGTGCACTTGGACCGACATTCGCCTCAGCCGAGCACAAGTACTGCTACAGATATGGAACTCGATATACGAACTAATAAAACGTACCAGATCCCCTATCTTCACCGATCTCAAGTCCAAATTTAAACGGAATGGAGTCAGCTATTTCGCGTGAAGATGCTAAACAAGAGCGCGACGTGCACCTCTGCGGTGCGCTCAACACCATAGGTCAGTTGAGGGTACTACAGTGGAACTACCATTCTATATTCTCAGCCTCAACCGACTTACATTACTTTTGCAATAATTTTAATCCTGATATTATAATTCTCTAAAAAACTTGACTCACACCAGATAAAAATTTCCATCTTCCAGGTTTTTGTTCTTTTCGATTAGATCGCCCATCACATGGTGGTGGTTTAATGATCCTTGAATCAAATTATTTATGCCATAGGGCGGAAAATTTCTTTCAGAATGTTTAGACTTGGATTGTGAAATATTAGCATTAGACTTGTGTCCTCCCGAATACCACCATTTTCATTTGTAAATTGCTACTTCCCCTCCGGTGTACAAAGCACGCGTTATCTTGACAGCGTTTTGGTAGCATGTAGAAAGGAAATTGTACTCACAGGAGACTTTAATTCACATCCATTTGTTTTGAGGTAATAAGGACAGAATTCTTGTGGTAGGCGACTGTGGGAATGGAGTATTGATCACAACCTCTCCTGTCTGAATAAAGGTCATGTAACATATGTCCGAGTTCAAACTAACTCCAGTATTGGATTTAACGTTTTGCTCCAATGCAATCAAGGTTTTTGTCATGGGCTGTTATGGATTCGACAACAAACAGCGACCATCTTCCTGTAGTTTTGACATACTTGTCCAACAATAACTTTAGTTCAGGCGAAACGCACATACATCAACCATAGCAAATTTCAAGCCTGCCTCCGTTCTGCCATTTCCAAGCTGGAAATGCCAGTACTAAGGAGATTGCATCTACGATTGGTTCAATGCTGGAGGGATCTAGAAAAATTCCAAATTTTCTATCCATCCGATAACGATCCTCCTCTCGTTGGTGGAACGATGGGAGTGTACGCGCGATTATAGAAGACGAAAAGCCACTTGGAAAAAACTTCTTCTTAATCAGAGCCCAACAAACCTGGAAGGACTATCAATTCTTTGCTGGCGTATTTAAGCGTACAGTGAACCACGCGAAAGAAGAATACGACAGTAGACATTTGATTATCTTTCTAAATAAAAAATTGCCGCCATATCCACGAAGTGAATGATGATGAGTGGGCGAAGTTCCGGAGGTAAACCTGGTAACCATGAATCCTCCGTACATTTGCCCACTCGATTTTATTGCAAACACTCCCCCTAGCGTACGTCGCCACACTATATCGAACGATGACACGCGCACTATGTGGCATCATTCCTATTTTATAACACCTCGCATCTTTCATATCAACTACACGTACCGCCGTCTAGTTTAATAACATCTTGCATCTTTTGGACGGATGGACGGACGGACGGACGGACGGACGGACGGACGGACGGACGGACGGATGGATGGACGGATGGACGGGCGGATGGATGGATGGATGGATGGATGGATGGATGGATGGATGGATGGATGGATGGACGGACGGACGAACGGACGGACGGACGGACGGACGGATGGATGGACGGACGGACGGACGGACGGACGGACGGACGGACGGATGGACGGATGGACGGATGGATGGACGGACGGACGGACGGACGGACGGACGGATGGATGAATGAATGGATGGATGGATGGATGGACGGACGGACGGATGGACGGACGGATGGACGGATGGACGGATGGATATGGCTGTACCCTTTAGATCGGGCGGTGGCTAGCGTAATACTTAGAACTGAACGAGAGGTGGTAACATACAGGGGACGCACAGCCCACGACTTAAGGAGCTTCGCTCCTAAAATAAGTGTGCTGTTTTCGCTTACCTTCGGACAAGAAAAGTACTACCAGCACCTTTAGCGTTGCAGTCATGTGTCTTGACGCCGGAAGAAACGAACACCTCTCTAGAAGGCATAGCGCAAGGTTTAGAACGCCACTTCACTGCTAATTTTTGGCTATTCAGTCCATTCTGGTAAACTTGCATGAATTTCCAGAAACTTTCTTTAGCTGAATTGAGTCAGACAGTGTTATGCTTACCGAGGACGGCTCCCGGACCATATGGGATTACGAACTTTATGTTGAAATGTTTACTCAGGAATCGCCTAATCTTTGCTAGAACTAGTGAATTATTCGTTAGTGAACGCATGGATACCTCCAGAGTGGAAACTTGCCAAAATGTATTGTTGCTAAAAAGGAATATGACGCATACACGTTGGATACATAAGGCCGATCGCACTGACATCAAACTTAGTGGAAATTGGTTGAGAGAATCATCAATATACGAATTAATGAACTTATTACCATGAGGTCAATTCTACGTTCTGTCAATTGGGTTCAGGGCTGGTTGGTTCAATTTGGGATGCCCACGTTGACTTAGAAAGTCGGCTTCATTAGCTCGGCTACATAAAAAATATGCAGCTTTAGTACCTTAGACTCGCTAAAGCATATGATACCATGGAGCACTGTATTTTGATAGATCGATTAGAACACCTTGATTTTCCTCATACATAGTAGCGTGGTTCACAATTTTCTTGCACACAGATAATTTTATTGTTTTAAAGATGGGTTTTCATCATCTACTCATACCCAAACGAGAGAGTACCGCAAGGCTCGGTGCTTTCCCCGGTGCTATTAATTTACTAATGAGCACCATTCCACGTAAACAGGATAGAACAACTTATGTTTATGCAGACGATATCGAATTTTTTTGCAATGGCAGATAACATTCAGACCTATATGAACGGCTGCAGACTTACCCCTAATATATTAGAGAGCTGCGCTCGATGGCAACATCTTTTTACTTAATCCGAGTAAATGGCCCTCCTATGTTTTCCCCACTGCAATACCCTCTGAACATCTCTCTGTCTTACCATTATGAGAATATACCACAGCTGAATCTGTAAATACCTTGGAGTAATTTATCACACATCGCCTAACTGGTGACCTCAATCCAATATATCGCCTGAAAAGGTGTGCGGGCCATTGGCATATTACGTAGGCTAATCAACTACCGCATAGGTATGAGAAGAGACCATTATTAATGATATATCGCATGTACGTTCGTCCATTTTGGAATTAGGTTGTGTACTTTTTCTGGAGTTCCAGCTTACAGTTGCGGCCTCTAATTCTTCTGGAAAAAGAAGCTTTGCGCTTATGCCTTGGCCTTCCCAAAAAGTTGCCAACAATGTGTTCTATCTCGAATCGAGGGTCCCTCCGCTTTCTTGTAGAATTCGCCTTCTGACTGTTCAGACATTCTTAAGAATTTATGAATCACCCATACGACATTGAGAAACAGCCTTATTTCCACCGGGAATCATTTTTTGCTGCTAGATGGCCGCAATTTCACACGACCACAAAATATATTTGTGCAAAATTTACTGAAGCTCTAAACTTACGGATATGCGACATCATGCCAATTCGTGATAATTCAGCCCGGTGGAAATTCAATTCGAAAACATTTTTCCTAATAATGCCAAAAACTTCCCCATAATATTTTGGATGGTTTACTACAAGATCACCTGCGCCGTATTACAACGAACGTTATTATTGCTACAGACACATCGCAATACGACGAAAAGTCAGTGGTTGGTATTTCAGCCCGATTTTAAATTGGATTTATCCCTTCAACTACTCGATTTCATACCCGTTTTGTGGCTGAGTTTCTGGCAGTGGTGCTCGCCTTACGCAAGTTAGATACAGCAATTACATCAGCTGTTTATAATAACAGATTCCTATCTCTGTGTGTGGCACTTTCTGTTGGTGCTGATAATCACGTAACAAAGGCGTTCCGTGCACTAGTACCTGCGCATTTGAGAAAAGTACGATTAGTTTGGGTGCCTGGACATAGATGTTTGTTTCTAAATGAAATAGCCGATTCCTTAGCTAAGTCGTCAATCAGCGAACCAATTCTAACCGCTCTGTCCATCATCCACCTTATGTGACTGCTGCTCGATTCCGCAGACGTACGCTTATGCAAGACTTCAAAGGTTCAGCACTAACAAAACTCTACAGAATATCGCCATTTATTATATCCCTGGCGAAGAGACTTTTTGCCGCACTCAAAAACAAGAAGTAGCTATCACAAGGCTGCGTTGCCGGGTACCAAATCTGAATTTCCATAAACACAGGTCTGCTCAGGCACCTTCGCCACTGTGTGCATTCTGTGATGAACAGGAAACAATAGACCATTTCTTTTTGACCTGCAGGTGGTTTAACACATTACGAAAAACCCTATTAGAAATACCTTTACGTGGTATGGTATGGACTTATCTCTGCCTGTCATTTTGTCTTTCGGAGCTTCCACTTCTGGTTTCTCTAATGCGATAGTATGCATGGTCGTCCGGGACTATATTGATGAAACAAATAGGTTGACTAATTAACCAGTTTCATTATCCTAACATGTCCACATAATTATATGCGTATAAAATCAGATTATTGGTCTATTTTAAGAATAAATTCGTTTATGTAAATATTTGTATGCATTACATTAAGCACCCACACTTTCCTAGGCTATCGGTAAACTTTCTGTTATACCTCCATCATTCCAAATCTGAACAGTAAACTTCAAACCACTCGATTCTTGGCCGATCCCCCACAGTGGGTATGCGCCACTAACAATAGGAGAACAACAACAACAACAACTCTAGGCAGCGGACATTTCACACCAATGTCGAACGGTTTCCGTCTCACAAAAAAAGACATTGGGGTCTTATCAGGTATTCGTAATACCACAGTCGCGAGCCAAAAAAAAAGAAGCATTGACGAAAGAACTGAAGATACACGGCCTAAACGACGCGATTACGTACTGGGAGGCCTCAGGGAACTACCTTTGGCCGAAGACCACAGTAAGTCGAATTGCTAATGGTCTCCATGTAGATGTTCAGAAAGTAAATAAAACTTGATAAACAACATAGCAGTCACGCGGGGAAGTAAGCGGTGGCTCCTGATCTCTCGGTGGCCTCGGGATTCCGAGCAACAAATTGGCACCCCGGGAATCTTCTACGTTACTTGAGCTTCTTTCCTAAATAAGGCATAGAAAGTTCCCGTCTTTGCTGCGACGACAAATAGGCGTGGAAAACAGCGTCAGAGAATGGTCGTCAATTTGCGAGGCTATTTTCAGATGCCTAAGGGTTAGCGCCGGAAGAGCAGCCGTTCGAAAAAAAAAAGTCTGAGAGGGCTGTTAAATGGCGGCGGCTGCTATTAAAAGGTAGTATTACGATACTTCTAGTGTTGCCTACTAATAGACTCTTTCACCAGATGCGTCCTGTTTATGACAACAAAACCACGTGCTTGACTCAACCTATGCTTTTAGTTATCATAAATGCAGTGCATGCTGTGCAGCTGTGGTGGTAGCGTTTCTTTTGCCAAAATTGTATACTTCATATACTTCATACTTCATACTGTATACTTCATAGTCCACGGCCCGTCGACGTCACGACGATGCTCGACGCCATGCTCCTGCCCGACTGTCACAGAACGAGCGCTAAAAACGGGCGCGCCGCCAAATTGTCCGCGACGAAACGCCGGAGTGGCGCCGCGAGGTCAAAAGAAAAGAAAACAAACATCTAAAGGCTCCCCGGGGCGCGCGCTCTCCCCTCGGAAGCGTGGCTTCGCCGACGAACCTCCTCGCCCCACATCGGCGGCCGAGATAGCCCGCGGAAGTTCTAGAACGAAAGGGGCGTGGTCATACCGAGTTGAGTCATCGGCCGCGGAGGGCCATTCCAACCGTCTCGCCCTCTTCTCAGCCTTCGCTGCGTATCGCGCCGACAAAATGACGAGAACCGTCTGGAATGTCGCGCGCAAGGTATTTAACCGAGCAGCCGAGATGAGAGAGCAGGAAGAGACGGAAGTTAGCGCAAGAGCGCGTAGGGTATACCGCCGTGTAGTCGGCAAAAGTTTTGTCCGTAGGGACGAAACAGGAGAAGAAGATGATTTCCACCTGAGGGGTGACGACTCGAGCTACAGGCAAGAGTGTGTGTGTTTACCGCTATCGAGCGAAGACGCGTGGCAACAGCTGCGTGTGTGAAGCCGACGTGTTCGGGCGAAGAAGTTTGAAGCTTGGAGAGTGGCCTATTGAAGACGGGAGGTTTCCTAGAAGAGAAACTTCGGCGAGGTTTCCTGGAAGAGAAACTTCGAGGGCTGCGGAACGACAACAACGCTGGTCTTTGAGTGAGTGATTCTCGGGAAGAGTATCATCTAGACTTTGGTTGCAAGAACTTGGACTGAATAGGTTTTCTATCTCTTTAGTCTTTAAGTGTCTTGGTTGTTCAATGCATGCGACTGCATTGTAGTGCGTATTGTTGGCTGTGTCCGTTGTTCCAAGTGTGGTTGATTGTACTGTGTAGTACGTTGTTTGTTTGGTGACGTATTGTACGTAAATATTGTGGAGTGTGCATTCTTGTGTATTGTTTTTCGATCTGCCATTTTGAGAATATAATAGTTGTTTTGTTTATCAACTCTCGACTCTGACTTGTTCTTTGGGCCACAGCCGGCCGTCCGCTGGCGCGCCAAGAAAAGGACCACTTCTAAATTGGTCCACGCTTTCGTGGTGCGGTTCGGAGGGCCAATACTTCGGCCCTTGGAATTAGCCCGGCGATCGCCTCCCTAATTAACGGGATGGTGTGACACCGACAACTTGGGAATATACCACACGGATGCCGCCAAATTCGCGCAGTGCGCAGAAGAGGCCCGTCAACTTGCTCGTCACCGTATTCAACATCACCAAACCGCAGACGCGTGCCGCTACAATCTTCGCCACCGTGAAGTTATTTTTAAGGCAGGTGATGAAGTCTGGGTGTGGACCCCTATCCGACAGCGTGGATGTTCAGAAAAGCTTTTTCGCCGCTACTTCGGCCCTTACAAGGTTGTGCGACGTCTCAGCGACGTCACTTACGAGGTTCTCCCACAAGGCAATTCGAGACGTTCCCGTTTCACCCCGCAAACTGAATTCATTCACGTTTCACGTCTCACACCATACTTTTCGCGCTGTGAATCGCCAGTGAGTGACTGCCTTATTGGTAACTTCGCGTCTTTCTTTTTGTTTCGTCTTTTCCTTACATTTTCCCTATTTATCTTATTTCTCATTTAACTTCTGTCCCCACAACCAACTACGTTATTCCTCCTTACGCTATTCATTTTGCTCGCATGCTATTTTTCATCTAATATTCTTTTCTTTTTTTGCCTTCATGTACAGCATCGAGACGATGCTTCTTGGGAGAGGGGGTAATGCCACCATTGATGAACGAGCGACTGGGCTCATACGCGTTTTTGGGGCGAAGAAAAAGACAACATCTTCGTTGCTCTGGTTCAAGTGAACTCCTGGCTGCAGGTCTTGTTTTGCCCGTGACAATATTTATTATTTGATATAGATTCTATTACCTGAACGTCAGTTAAACATTAGTCTGTCCGGAGAAATAAAAGAAGATGTAGGGCAGCGAAAAATGCTTGACAAAAAGAAACGTGCAAGCTAGCTAATTTGATACTGTAGTCTATTCATAATGTGTCGTAGCAAGCTAAGCTTCTACATCTGATGGTTCTCGTCCTTGATATTTGCAGTGCCGCTAATAAACTCAACGTTTCTAATAGAGGTAAACAGAATACCTGCGCGCGTGTTCGCGGAGAACGGTGTTACACTAAAAGTCTTCCTGACAATTTCTGCCATTCATGATGCAGGACCTATCATTAATAAATTAGGCTGACCAATGGGAAAATGAACTTCCTTAACAGGAGTCTTGTTATTTCGGCCTCGGGTGCGTTTCTTTAGCAAACGTTTGTTTAACACGTTTGTTTAGCATAAAGCAAAGCACCCGGTTGCCTCGGGTGCTTTGCTTTATGTTAAAAAAAAGTCCTGTAAATTATTATTGGTTACTTTTCACACTTCACTGTTCCAAATTTACATCTTCTACATTTTTCATTCAATTCCTAATAAAATAGGCGAAAGTGTGTCGCTTTCACAGCCAGTTTTCACATTCTTTTCAATTTTATTTTTGCATTCGACAAGCTGTGTGATTGAGTAAAGCATCTTTTTATTTTGTCCTTGAATACTAGCGCCTTTTTTTTTCAAAAATGCCCTTGGTCGAATTGCAACTCTTTTCAAAAAAGAGCAGTAAGGATATTATTTTGTAGTTCCCATTTTTATTCCAGGCCAACAGCACAAGTGCTTATGGCAAACAAAATACTCATTCGAGTCTGAAAATAAATGCGTTTGTGTTCTTCATTCTGTGCGTCAAAAAAAGCGAGCAATCTTCAATGAACCAGAAGCTCCTTTCCTCACTTTTTTACTATTAAGACTGAGCCCTATACATGCAGGACTGTACGTAGTGTCTTCAGGAAGAAAATAAAAAAAAAGTTGGAAACTTTCATTTTCAATTTTGTGTCATATTTCCTCCTACAAGTGGCCAGGTTGTCCTGACGTGCTCGTGCCTGGATTTCTTTCTTCTACTTTTCTTGAGAACTTGGGACCAGTGCCGTCGTTGTTTCACTACAAAGCGTCTGCTTTTCTTATTTCCTTCTTAATTTTTGATACAGTGCGCCAGCCTTTCTGACAGACGTGACATGTCTTGGTTTGAAGTAAGACGCTGCTTTGTACCCGTTCACGACGCGAATATTTGGCGGTGATGCGAACAATTGGCGATTGCCCCTCTCCACCGTCCTTGCATGCTGATGCCATGCTGCACATTGATGCTGGTTGCTATTTGAGTGCCCGTGCCACCTAAAGTTTACATGCATGTATATTCTTTTCAGAGGCGAAACTCCTTATAGCGGCACCCGTTCGTCCCCCGTAGTATGTAACAAGTATAACATTTGGACCTACAAGGTGGTGGCGGTGAGAGACTTCTTCTGTGCGTTGTTGAACAATAAAAAATAGTGCTCAATGTACATGTCAATGGCTGCTAATGGGGAACGAGAGACAGGAGCATTCGGCTTTCAGTTAACGCGCAGGCTGAGATCACCATTAGCAGCCATTGGCATGTACATTGAGCACTATCTGACAAAAAAAGGTTGCTACGTTATACTCGCTGGGTTTAACCTCCTTAGCTTTAGAAAGGTTTAGCGAGCGTTGAGCCGCAGTGCCATGAATACAATGAACTTGTATATACCATAAATGAACTCGAGGTGGTTAAAAATGGGAAGTAGATACGAAGCGCAAGCCGTAAGAAAGTAAAAGCCGAATTCTCCGCCTCTCAATTCCCATTAGCAGCCATTGGCATGTAGCACTATCTGACTGAAAAAGTTTGCTACGTCATACTCGCTGGGCGTAACCTCCTTGGTTTTCGAAAGGTTTAGCGAGCGTTCGGCCGCAGTACCATGAATACAGTCAACTAGTATATACCATGAACTCGAGGTGGTGAAAGGTGGGAATTGGACCGAAGCGCAAGCCGTAAGAAAGTGTGCGTTTGCCACCTCTCGTTTAGTCCTTGGAATGTCCGCTGGATGGCGGTGCTTCTATATGGGGAATATATGATGAAAGATGCGAGATGGTGGTACTTGGAGTGTTGAATAGATGGACGAACGGACACATAGACAGATGCATGGATGGACGCATGAACGGACGCAGGGTCGGCTGCATGGACGAACGCAGGGACGGACGCACGAACAGACGCACGCACGGACGGGCTGATGGACGCATGGACAGTCACACTGACGGACGCATGTACGGACGGAAGCAAGAACGAATGGACGGACGAATTCTTCGCCCCACTCTCCATCATTCACTCCGTGGATATGCTGCCATTTTTTTTAATGCGAAGCATTCCTTGAAAGCTTCAACGACTTCGAGCGTATCTATCTATCTATCTATCTATCTATCTATCTATCTATCTATCTATCTATCTATCTATCTATCTATCTATCTATCTATCTATCTATCTATCTATCTATCTATCTATCTATCTATCTAGCCACCTATGACATTTAGCTCTCCTGGCCGTTTCGATAATGATATAAAATACCAAACTTGGTATGCCATAACATGGTTGTATAAATAACATATTTGACTAGTCATTGCAAGAAAATCATGACATATTATGTCATGAAGGTCATAATTTACTTTTCATGATCCTGCAGTTCTTGTGGTGGTTTCATTCACAAGACATGTTGCAAAACTGGTATGTTATGGCACGATTGCACGGCGAACACAAGCGACAGACCATAACATGAAATTACGACATGTGTTCATGTAACAACATGACTACATGCCACCCTCATGATGTGCTCG
The DNA here is from genome assembly GCF_013339725.1 of Rhipicephalus microplus. NCBI lineage: Eukaryota > Metazoa > Arthropoda > Arachnida > Ixodida > Ixodidae > Rhipicephalus > Rhipicephalus microplus. Next base: position 12,314 of record NW_023612611.1, on the reverse strand, counting down.
CGGCCGTTTCGCTAGCGTCACATATACCAAATTTGGTATTACAGTACGTCATTAGACGATGAAGATATGGGACTCGTGCAAACACGGTAATCTTGAGATGCGTGTCATGTAACAACATGACTACATGCCACACTCATGATGCACTGCTAGCTTCACATAAACTAAATGTGATATTTCGGGACGTGAAGGGATGACTAAGGTATTATACCGGTTCAAACATGATAAACATGAGATGTGTGTCATGTAACATGACTGCAGGCTGCGCTGATGATGCGCTCGTGGCCATTTCGCTACCTTCACATGTACCGAACCCGGTATTGCGCTACACGAACGCACGAAATAGGTAAATGACACATCCAAACATGATAATCACGATATGCGTGTCAAGTAACAACATGACTACATGCCACACTAATGATGCTTCACATATACCAAATTTGGTATTACGTGACGCCAATGGATGACGCAGGTATGTGATAGGTGCAAACATGATAATCATGAGATGCGTGTCATGTGAGAATATGACTACCTGCCACAGTCAAGGCGGCAATACATTTCGACGTGACGCGGTGCGCGTGCTCGCCGGCGTTCACTTCGTCACGTCACGCCGGCGTGGCCACGCCAGGCGCCTGTCCTGCCAAATACTCGCAGGAGCGTGCCGTGCTGCATTGCGATGACGCATGCGCGTTTCAGCGCGTCCAGCGTCCCATATTCACGAAAATAGGAAGACGCCGTGTTGTCTGGGTAACGCAGCGGCGCTAAATGCAGCATGTCGCATTTCGCGCCAGTTGCCGTCGGGCTGCGCCGACGGACGCTGGTCGCGCCTGGCGTCAGACTATGGAGAGCTCGGCGTTTCGCAAACGTTGCATCACAGTGCCAAGCGTGCGCCGCGCGTCAAAGCTACATTGGAGTGTATGGTTGCCCTTCATGATGCACTCGCGGCCGTTTTGCTAGCACCGCATATACCAAATTGTGTTGTTACGGGGACGTCAATGGATAACGAAACGTACTACTGGTGCAAGCATGATAATCCTGACACGCGTGTCATGAAAGAACATGACAACATAACACGCTCATAGCGTGCTCACGGCCGTTTCGATAGCTCCAAATATACTGAATTTGGTATCACGTGACGTGAATAGAAGAAGGTAAACGACGCATCTAAACATGATAATCATGACATAGATGTAGTGTAAGGCATCATTTACTTCCACCTCGTAAGTTGTGCAGATTTCAAAGTGACAGATCCACATTTCTCATTCGTGCTTCGCATATCATCGATTTCTACTGTACTGGGGCTTTTTCTGCGCATTTTGTTTTTTCACGGTTATTCTATGTATGAAGGGAAGTAGTGTACATTTTAGGGCGCGCTTTTTTTGTTAAACACAATATTTATCACATTTAACACACAATCATACCAAAATAAGTATAAGGGATGGCTTTAGAAGTGATGGTAATGTAAATTTCGAAATAAAGAAAAGTGGTTAAAGTGATAAGTTGTCCTTGGCTGGGAGAGAAAACTACGACCTTCGAATAACGTGTCCAATGGTGTACCTGCTAAGGTACCCCGGCGGCAATTTCCCCGTCCACTATGTGGCCTGCTTATGTACCGTAAACGTGAGAGCGTCAGACAGTGCCGCCCGTAACCGTGGCCATGACGGTGAGTGTGAACACTATCAACCTGTTCAGCACCACGTAGCACGTGAACTTTTCACGAGCTGGCAGTTGACCATATTTCTCGTATACTACCTGAAGCCATCAAGTCTGAAAGAACAAGACCCTCGATCTGAATGAATGAAAGAAGTGTATATTTAAAAGTTTGTTTACTTTGTTAGACTTATTATGGCGTTTCAACAGGAAATCATCCAAGTAAAATATAAGGCATTTTATTGAAAGCAATAGTAATTTAAGTTCGAAGAAAATATCTGAGCGAAAAGATAACTTGACATGGGCAGGGACAGAACCCATTACCTTCAAATAATGCGTCCGACGCTCTACTTGCTGAGTTTTGAAATGTTCACTTCTTTCCTCCATTTATAGCGAAGATGTCGTTCTGGCCGACATGGTGCCTTGAGGTAGTATACGAGGAATTATTGGTCCCCTGCCAGCTCGTAATCATTTCACGTGCTATGTGACGCCAAACAGATTGATAACGAGTGTTCCACACTTGCTGTCATGGCTACTGACGGTGCTGACTGACGCTCCCATGTCAATTGCACATATATACCCTCAAATGTGAACGGGGCGAGAGCCACCGTGGTGGCTTAGTAGGTGGAGCATCGGACACGTTATTTGAAGGCCGCAGGTTCATTTCCTGCTTATAGCAAGTTATCTTTTCATCCAATTTTTTTTCTCCCCATTTATAATACCACTACATTTAATAACGTGCCCTATACTTTCATTGGCACGATTGTCTGTTAGATCTCATGAATAATATTTATCTGCGGTTGAGCTTGGCTGTCCGGTTTGGTTATTGTTTTAGGAATAGTTGACTTATGTAGGTTTCTGTAGAAAATTGAGTTTTTGTTGATAATTAACCGGGTTTCATTTTATTCTCGTATTCAAATGAAATCCTCTATTCTGTAACACTTATTCGCTACACTTTGTTACAAAGGCTTTTGTGGTGCATTTGCAACTCCAGATATTTTTCTTTGTTTTTCGTGAAATGAGCAACAACGGATTCGATTGAACTATGAAGCGCATGAGAACGTGGTCGTGTTTTAATTCGTCTTGTAGAGCTCGCACTCGGAAATTTATTAGTGCGCTTGCTCCTGCGTTCACACAAATCTATCCACATTCTGTTGCAAATGTTCGGCTCAATAATGCAAGCAATGCTGCTTCTTGACTTTATTATTGGTGAAACAATGCTAAATTATTAGTCGCACGTTTTGTAGCTGCCGCCTTTATAATAAAAGGAACGAGACCAATTTATCAATCAATCACATAATCAAATAATTATTCTATCTATCTACCATTCAATCACTAAAGTAAAATAGTGCAAAGCTCATAGAGAAACAATGACGGCGAACAATGGAAACTTCGAGAAAGAGAGTGAATAATACTCATTGTTATAGTTAATTCGAAAGTGATGTCTAACGTAATCATCAGTAAAAAACAACTGTCATGACCAATAAATCAATAAGTTATAAAAGCGGGATTATGGAAGAATACCGTAATTGCACGCTACGTAAAAGTCATTCAGTTCAAGTGGGAAACGACTAACGTGATAGCAAAAAACAGGAATGTTAAGAGGAATGGCAAGAAGCTAGAAACTTGCTGCGCTCTGCTCAAATACAAGGAAACACGAAACGAACGAACATATATACAAAGGACGAGTTTGAACTCTGATAGTTGTAACATAAGCTAATTCGTACTTTGGTCGTCTAGCCAGCAGTTCACTCTTCATCAAAAGCGGCTGCTGCAGCAAGAGAGAGAGAGAAAAATGGCACCATATCTACGGGGTGAATGATGGATAGTGGGGCGAAGCATCCGTCTGTCTATTCGTTCTTGCTTCCGTCCGTCCATGCATGCGTCGTGTGGCCGCCCGTGCGTCCATCCACCCATCCGTGCGTGGTCTGTTCGTGCGTCCGCACGTTCATCTGTGCGTCCATTCCTGCCACCATGCGTCCATCTGCCCGTGCAGCCATCCGTGCGTCCGTCCATGCATCTGTCTGTGTGTCCGTTCGTCACTTATTCAACACTCCTAGTAACACCATCTCGCACTTTTCATCATATATCCCTCATATAGAAGTACCGCCATCCGGCGGACATTCCAAGAACTGAACGAGAGGAAGCACACGCAACTTTCTACGGCTTGCCTCGAGTTCATTGTATAACTAGTTTACTGTATTCATGGCACTGTGGCTTAACGCTCGCTAAACCTTTCTAAAACCTAAGAGGTTACGCCCAGCGAGTATAACGTAGCAACCCTTTCTTGTCTTCTGTGCGTTGTTAAACAATAAAAATTCGCAGCGTGCGCGTTAAAAAGCCGAATGCTCCTGTTTCTTATTCCCCCTTAGCAGCCATTGGCATGTACATTGAGCACTATCTGACATGAAATGGTTGCTACGTTATACGCGCTGGCGTAACCTCCTTGGTTTTGGAAAGGTTTAGCGAGCGTTGAGCTGCAGTGCCATGAATACAGTGAACTAGTACATACCATGAATTCGAAGTGGTTAAAGGTTGGAAGTAGACAGAGCGCAAGCCGTAAGAAAGTGCGCTTTACACGCGCGGGTCCGGTTCCAGCAAGATGATGCATCTGCGCCTGCGAGTCTTATGCATTGCGTGGCAATACCACTCGCTCACGGGCGCAACCCAGCGCGATGGTTTCTAATTGGAAGATTGTGACGTATCCCAGCGGCTGTTCTATTGAAGGATGCTGACGCCACCAGCAGCTGTTCTGAGTGGACGTTCCTGACGTAATGCACCACCTGAGTCGTATGAAAAAAAACCAAGTGGCGCGATGCCACGCAGCCGACCTATGCGTCAGATAGAAGACGACAGCGTTAGAGCCTTTGAAGACATCTCGGTTCTTCGAGTCACCTAAGTTGTCGGACCCAGTGCCGAATATGTAAATCTTCTATTCTATGCTACACATAAATCTTGCCTTAACTCACCGTCATCTTGTCCACTCGTCTATCAGCTCTCCGCAGGAGGAGGCGCGAGCTGAGAAACGCGCTACCGAACAACCTTGGCGGCCCGTGACCTCGGTGCAATACGCAACAGTGTCGGTGGCGGTGCGAGCTGTAACAGGATGCAGCCGCTCACCGCGATTAGGAGACATGAAAGGCTTTTCTAAGGGAAGTCTTCTCGCCCTTGAAATGTTTGTCAACAAGGCCTCGTTAAGCGCGAGGCCCACAAGACGGCTTTTTGCTCTCCATAGTGGAGTACCAACCACTTTTTCTACGCCCCACCCCGCACAACGTTGGTTTGACATCACGTAAATAAGCAATTATATTTCGTCCTGCACTCAAGTGTGAGACCAATGCATTCTCTAAAAAGATGCTTGCGTCGCGACGTCACACGCTTCTTTTTGGGATGGGAAGTTCATCGTGTTCAGGGCTTCTCCGCAAGGAGCGCTCGTATCCGACACCACTATTTCCGCTGGATCGGAAGGGACGCCATGACTGAGGCACGATTGTGTTGCCTCCAAGACAGCAGTAGACATTGCTTCCTTCTCAGAGGCTGTGAGGTTTAAAGCGGCTGCCACAGCAAGCGCTCGCAGCCGACCCTGTTTAAGAGAGGGAGAAGGTGAGAAAAGGGAGGGCCGGAAGCCTGCTCTTCAGCTCACGTTGCAGGCACCTTTCGAGAGAAGGTATTGGTGAGGCCCATGGGATGGCTTTGTGGTATCCGTAGTAGAGTACCAAGCACTCTGAATTCTGAACCACTTTTTTCTGAACACACTCAATTCTCAGGAAAGGCTATATGTACCCCTATTACTGGATTGCTATAAAATATTTGTTTTTGTACTTAGTTAAACTTTTTCAAAACAGAACAGCTTACTGCTTCTGCATAGTAAGTGCGCATGACAACCTAAATATTTATAATTGGTCGTAAACGCATGCACAACGCAGCCGTCATTGAAAAAGTGGCTTGAATCGCGGCGTTGTACAAAAATGCAATGACGTAACCGATAATCCTACTTGTTAAGCCATCAAAGTCTCAATGGTGGTGAGATTAATTGTCGTTGGGGATGTGTTCTAGTTGGGGCGATCCTAAAGCATTGCAACAGGTGGTTTGATCCAGGAGGCTGTGAAGAAAACCGTACGCCTTTCGAACGCGTTTTTTTCTGTAGTGGTCGAGGCTACAGTTGGCGAAAACCTTTCTATAGCTGCGCAGTTTAGAGCATGCAACATTTACTACGCTTCTGTATGTAACGCGCAAACGTTAACTGTCGTGACTACGCAGCATAAAATATTGAAGTATAGAAAAGAAACAGGCATCAGTCCAATATTATAATGCAATATATTGCAGTACTTTCTTTTTAACAAAAAAAAAGCTGTTTCAGTTGACGTTTCACCATACGTTCGTACGTTGTTATAGCGCTGATCACGTGGCATAGCAGTGTGGTGATTACGAGGCTCGGTAGGAAGGCTGGAGAATTCGCCTAACCGGCAGTGGTAAGGTGAAAGTGGACCAGGAAGGTGAGAATGAAGCCCTGTGGATAGAGGAAAATCCATTACAGGTGCGTCGAGAGGGGAGGATGATAGAGAGGTTAAATGGATGAATCACACTGTTTTACGAAAAGTACGTAAGTAAGTGTCTTCGTGGAGTATAAAAGAAGGCGCTGGTTATGTCAGTTTTTACATTCATAATGGCCAAGGCTGCTCCAAAAGAAAAAACCACCTGAAGGTAGCACAAGCTAGAGCTGGTGCAGAAACGGGCTTGCCGTCACCCAGCCAGTCGCAATGTTTGCATATTAGAGGCTGAAGCTAAGCGCCAATAAAAGAGAGACTTGAAAAGTGTTGAAGTACAATAGAATGACTAAGGAGGACATCAGCTTCGCCATTTTGACACTATTCGCATAGTGCAGCAGGCTAGATTCCTTATAGCTTTCCTCCACCTCCCATTCGGTAGCCTTCGAATCCTGTCCTGTCTCGCAATGTAGCGTTTCGGATTCACGGCAGAGTGACATTGTTACATGTTTATTGGGCCATATATGCGCCATTCTGGAAGGGTTTATGCAAAACATGAAAATACGTTAAGGAAAGCTTCCTAATTTACTTTTAAGTGAGCATGCCTTAAGCGCTCACTTTAGTGCATGCAAGAGTGCTTGTTGAATAAGCTACAAGTTTTCAATCTGTGCATGTATTACTACCGTATGCTTGTGTGTTTTCCCTGTGGCTACTTTTTTGCACTTTTTTATATGAAGGAATGCAGCTCCTTGCTACTCAAAGTATTCAGAAGAGTGAAGCAATCCTGATCATTCCGCAATGCGCTAACAAGGTGTTATTTTATGATATGTAGCCATAAGCTGTGAAAAAAGTTTTGCTTTTGTGTTTCATTTTAAGGTTGGCCGAAATCAAGGAGCATAAGCATGTTCTTCAGCAGTGTACAGTTTACTGTAGATCCGTTTTGTGAGTACCTTTACTCTACTTGTACTACTACATTACTACTATTTATTTATTACGAATAGTGACACATATAACAAGTATAACAACACTTCAAATGGTTAAAATAGCGCTACTAGAAAGCAGCATGGTGTAGGACACAAAAATATATGAAGCGGATTGGTCTTACAACAACTGCGTGGTTCCGTGCTAACAATTGGGTGCACGTGCGAAATGAACACTTCATAAAAATGCTTCTTGGCACTCTCTGTTTCTATTAAAATAGACATCAGGGTTAAGATGGCCCCTTGAATGTGAAGCATGAACGTGCTTCTTAAACACTTGCGAATCGCTATTGCGAAGCGTGAAATATTATTGCTATCAAAGTGGGCATAAATTACCTATAGCGAACGTGAGACATCTTTTGGTGTGACAATATTTTGCAGCGCAAAGTGGGCACAAACGAATAACACGTACCGAATAAATAATTTATTGTGCATTGAGGAACATGGCACGTGTGCCACTTTCAGAATTGTTCAGCGTCACTCTACGAAAAATGTGCATTCGAGTCTTTCAGCAATATAAGCGTTAAATCTACTTTTTGTACATATTTAGGCTGTAAATTCAAAGGATAAAGAAGAGCGAAACTACACACGCACTGCACACAACGAGTGATATGCTATAGTGTGTTTAGACAGGCATATTAAGGCAAGGATTATTGACGAGTCAGTTTTGCACAGGCAATCCCAAGCAGTTTCTTTAAACACTATGCGTTTTATAACACTCCCGCTCTTTAATTTAACATACATTGCACAAAAGTTCTGTGCTGCCCTCAATAGAATGATCGATCTGTATTGTTCCTCTTCAAAAAATAACTCGCGGCTCAAGAGAGCGCTAACCTCATCGGATCTCACAGCAACGTTTATTCGCACGTTTCTGTTTTCGATCTTCGAAAAGGGTTCTAGTAGGCACTTTAACACCTTCAGTTTTTCCGTATTGTAGCACACATCGTTCTATTCAATCACAAACAGCTGGTCTTCTTCCTTCATATCATCGCAGCCGAGTCCCTTCATATCATCGCATCACTTATCGTTATATTTTTGTCTCGCAACAGCAACACAATTCTCGATTTTGTTTTACCTTTCATTATCTGCGTATTTGGTGACATGTGCAGGCTTTTGGTGTTTCGCGGTATTATATGAAGCCTGCATACTACTCTGCAAGAAAAACAGTTTGATAACATAAAGCATTTAGCAGAGGAAAGACAGAAAAAAAAGAATATAACAGGTCTGCATGCATGAACGGTAAGTATCCCAATGCTACCAAACCAACTAGCTCACCGACAAGCTTTAAGGTAGTGGTTTTCTGCATGAGGATACTTGTATGTACATTACTTTGTGCTAGAATACCGCTAAATTAAAGAATCTTGGGAATAAACATAGACGATTGCGATGATCTCAAATTGCACGGGTAGTTCTAATAATCTCAAATTAAAATGGCCATTGATTAAACACTTGCGAGAGAAATTTTTTAAGAACGAATGTCGCAATTTTTTCAACAGCTGAACTAAATACAACGTAAACCTCCAAGAACGATTATGGGTAAATATGAACCACCGTCAGATAAAACCAAATGCAATTCTTCAGAAATTTTCGCAATCATACATGTGACTGAAGTTAGTACTCAACCTCAGTAGCATACCACGTGGACTTTTTAGGGGCGAAGCTTCTTATGGCGTGGCTTGTGCGTCCCTCGTAGTACGTAACCACCAGTGGCACATACTCGAAATAGCGGTCCTTACGATGTCAGTGGAGGGGGCACTTGTATATGATTATACATGATGAAAAGATGTGAGATGGCTGTGCTTGGAGTTTTCCATAGACATATGGACGGACGAACAGACTGACACACGCACGGACGGACAGACAGAGGGATGGCCGCAAAAAGAGAGGACGGACAGGACAGACGAATGAGCAAAACGGACGGATGCACCAAGAATCAACAGATAGGCGGACGCAAGACAAATGGAAAACAGACTGACGAACGCTGCGCCCCACCAATCATCATTCACTCCGGGATATGCTGTGATTTTTCTCGGTATGCGTCCTCGTCCTGTCAAATAAAGCGTAATATACGACGGAGCAATTAATACAGGTCAATTATATATAAAGGCATGTTGCAAAGTAGACCAGGGGCTCATGGCTCAGATCAACGCAACAAGAACAAAAATAATAAACTCAAGCCATGAATTCTGATATCAGCTATCTAAGTCGGTGTAGACGTTAGGGGCACGAAGATCATGGAGACACCCAGGCCGCTGATTGGATCTACGCCTAGAAGGTTGGACATATCAGTCGTTAAAAATTGGCAGGTTGGTTTCCACGTGCTATACCAGGGGTCTCAAATGAACCAAGGCCAACTATGTGTTTGCTGGTCAGTTGACAAAAATAAGGAGTAAATGCTTAGAAGCATAACACAGTTAGAGGTCCCAGCCATGAAATTTAAATTCTGACTCCGCAAGAGATGGCACAGAGACAAAGATACAGATCCGAAGGGTGGGGAGGGGGGTATGACTGAAAGCTTTCATTAAAACGCTTTCTTTGTAGCTCATATGTCTTCAATTGTGAGAGAGATTTCATGTTAAATTACAAGTAACAATACTGATGCTAGATGATGAAATCTCCAAGCCGATTTGGAAAGGTTGTTCCAAGGTTATGTCTGAACGTGGTGTATGAATGTGTGTCTCACGAAAAAAAAAAAAAAGGAAATCGCGACGAGACAGTAGCTTCTGTGAAGTTCAATCCATAGCAAAATATGAAGGAAGTATATCGGGACGAAGACAGTCAATTTGCTGGCCGCAGCGAAAGGTCCGCGAGGCTGCATGTTAGAGAGAGTATCGAGGCAAGCCAGCGCTACGCATGGGCACCTGTATTCTTGTATAAATTTTATTTTTGAAATAAAGCATGATGATGAATTCAAGCAACAACCAAATATATCCGAGTGTCTCATAGACGTGAATTTCTACCTCTGTGTTTTGTCATCTGTGCCCTACTTCATGACAATTCGTGAGCAGAGCATTGTAACGCTCGACCAAAGGCGAAGAACATTCCGAGGCGTGGATGAAAAACAATGGAAGACATACATGACGAGCGTTTAGCCGGACGATGTACAGCTCTCGGTAACGTGCCGACGTGGGTTGATTTTTTTTTGTTACAGATGAGCTGGTCTGTAAATCACCGCTGCAACCAACCGGTACACTAACCACTACTAACAATATTAAATATTTGGGTATCATTTAAAACTGAAGATTCTCGCCATTCAAATGCTGTTGCAGCGTTCTACAGAGCCTTCAATGGAGTGAAGTACATACAACGCATAGAAATATATGAAGGGCGAAACAAGCGTATGCTGAACTTCCTTCAAGGCTTTCTGCGACCACTAATGCCACAAATCTACAGCCGCCGATTGTTCTGCTCAGATAGACGAATGGCACAATTTTATTTGATTTCGGTACGCAGCCTGCTCACAAGCGTGAAATAGAAGAACCAGAAATGTTGTGTCTGCGCACACTTCTCCAAAGAAAAAAATGGTTAACATTTCTTTCTTGGCTGTGTGCAGCAAATGCAGTAACGGCCCATAAACAGGTATTAGAGCTACTAAGATGTAGACTTTGTGTGTTCTCATACTTAGGCCTAGTTTTTTTCTTTACTACACTTCCTAACGCACCGTGATGCAGATGCCTCTCCTTTTTCGTGGAAACACTTTTGTCCGCGAGGTGGTGCAGCGACAAGTGCGCGGAATGACAGAAAGAGAAATTGCTGCACTAGCTGCTTGCCCAATTGTGTGCTGTATATATCATTATAAAAAATTCGGAGATAATTTTGCAGCCACGATTGTCTTGTTGATGTTTACAAGCAAACAGAACCAATTACAGTGATTTTTCTAGCTTTTTTCTAATCTTTACTGCGGCTTTAAGTGGAATTCTGTTCGCGCACTCTCATACATATGTTTTCTAAATGTATGAGGTTGATATGTGGGGTTTAAGTCCCAAAACCACCATATGACTATCAGAGACGTTGTAGTGGAGGGCTCCGGAAATTTGACCACCTGGGGTTCTTTAACGTGCACCCAAATCTGAGCACACGGACCTACAACATTTCCGCCTTCATCGGAAATGCAGCCGCCGCAGCCGGGATTCGAACCCACGACCTGCGGGTCGGCAGCCGAGTACCTTAGCCACTAGACCACCGCGGTGGGCGTTTTCTAAATGTACAATACAGCGAATTCAGGTGTTAGCGCCTATTGGAGCTGCAATTCAGGGCGCTTCAGCGAGCTTGCAAATGATGGGTACTACACGGATTTGTCTAATCTTCGTACTTTTGGCTCCGTGTGTGCTGGTGTGCCTTGAAGCTGTTTTCCCACGAATCAAGAATGATCGATTGTTCAATGGTTGGGCTTCACTGCCTTAATGTTAGGCTTACCATTTCAAATCGGGACATGTCCCGAGCATAAGAAGCAAGCTCCTGCATGCTTGTGGGAATACGTGTCTAGCCTTTGGCGTAGCAAGCAGGTGCTTACCTCTGAGCCATACCATTGCTTGAAACTGCTTCCTGAAAAACCCTAGTGTCATGTAATGCTTGTATCCTTTAACTCATCTTATGTTCCGGGGCAGAAGGATGGAATCACGTGGCGTGAAGAAATCTATGATACCAAACAAATAAAGGGTTTAAAAGCCCGTTCATCACAACATGCCCAGGTTTAGTTTATCATCATCATCATCATCATCAAAATCACTGACAAAGTGAGCAGCTGCCTATAGATTCATGTGTTGCCTTGAGAACGAAAAGTGGGTGCTTCACCTTCACGCTTCACCACCACACTTGCAGTCACATTCTGGTATATATAGACAGAAACAGCCAAGTTATGCAAGATCAGACGTTCTTTCCCTTACTGCGTGGTTGATGTTATCACGAAGAAGCAAAGCTACGCAAGGAGTTAAAAAGGCGACGTGAACGGAGCCCAATAACGCTCTCGCCATCTACACTTGGACGCGAAGTTCAAACACGCTCAAAATATTTGTCCAGTGGGGCAACGTTCAATGTGGCTCAGGCACTTTGAATGTTACAACTAACTGTGTTAAAGGGTGTAAATAGTTGAATAACTGCTAAACAGAATATTCATATGCTTCATTTAGCTGGATGCTGATCTTGAAATCAGCAATTTTTTGCATTCTTGAACACGTCGCGATTCATGATCGATTAGTCA
>NW_023612610.1:0-67307 GCF_013339725.1 Rhipicephalus microplus | reverse complement strand
GTTAGAATCATGCGGCCCGTCGCAACGTTCGCCCAGTGGACGACTTCTTACCAAATTGGCGGCTCGGCGTCGTGGACTTTATCATCGTAGTCATTGCAGGGCGTTTATGCATGGTAACACTTTTATTGCCAACTCCAGTCTCCTGCATGTCACGACGTCTTCTTGTGCCTACTCAGAAGTTCTGGCGAAGTCCTCATTCTCTTTTAAGGTCACCTTACCTCGCGTCAACAAAGAACGCAGTTTGTCGTCGTCACGGAGGTTGAATTGTTTGCGGTACCGCTAACTATGCGATCTCGTAATATACGGTCCATGGTTCCCGGCTGATGGCGGATGCATTTCCGATGGAGGCGGAAATGTTGTAGGCCCGTGTACTCAGATTTGGGTGCACGGTAAAGAACCCCAGGTGGTCGAAATTTCCGGAACCCTCCACTACAGCGTCTCTCATAATCGTATGGTGGTTTTGGCACATTAAACCCCACAAATCAATCAAATCAATTATCGTCCATGGCACTACTGAAGAGGCTGCTTATCACCACCTGTGGACGATCGCTGCTATGTTGAGGAAACAAGGCCCCACTTTCATCTTGGCGTCAACGTGAGATTATCGCCAAGAGACGTCGACACCCATGATCACTCCGGAGCCTTTAAATCTACGTGCCATTTCATCACGCGGCAGTGTGCATTTCGGCAGCAGTGAAAGCAGCATGCTCAGTAATCCGCTTTGCCTTGCAGTGCAGATATTTGGGCTTCTTCGTGAATATCCTGCGGCGTGCACTGTTTCCCCGTGGCTGGCTCGAGATGATGTCGTCCCCTCGTCTGCTTGGCCTAAAGAGGGCCGGCACCGCCTGTGAGTTATCACTGCTGGGTTGAAGAAACAACGCCTCCTTTCATCTCAGCGCTCACATGGGATTATCACCAAGTGACTACGACACCCGTGATCACTCCGGAGCCTTTAAATCTACGTGCCTTTTCATGTCGCAGCAGTGGGCATTTCTGCAGCACTGAAGGTAGCATGCTCTCTCTATCTCTCTCTAAGTGATTATGTAAAACAAAGGAAGAGAAAAGTGCCGCCCGTAACTGTCTATCACTGGGATGAAACCTCAACAGGTCGGCACTAGAAGAGGGGGAGTGGAAATATATGTGGATACGAAAGGAAAAGCAAAAGAAGTAGAAGAAAAAAAAAGGGGGGGGACCACTCGATTTCGTGTTCGCGTGCACGCATCGAGACGCTCAGAAGACACAACCATCAAGAAAGGCAAACGAGAAGGCCGGGAGAAGTGGATTCGCCCAGTTGTGAGAGGTGTGATGAGCCGTGGTGGCGCGTTGAATGTCGGGTGAGCACGGAGCGCTCGCCGGGGCTCGAAGCCGTGTCTCAGTAGAAAACAAGGTCCGGTGTACTATGGAGGCGAGTTCGCTGGACCTCGGTGCGATGAAACAAAAAAAGAAAGCATGCTCAGTAATCCACTTTGCCTTGCAATACACGTTAGTAGGTGTTTTCCTGTTCTATGCTATCACAGTGATAACCGCTTCCTGCTGCTGCTTCCTTGCCCACTGTGTCTTGAATTTCTTTTTTCTTGTGTCGCACCTGTACCCATTAATCGGTTGGCTTCTGAAAACGTTGAGGCTAATCCTGGTCTTACTACGAAAAGGAAATGTTGGCTGAACTACTCACTGGACAAAAAATATCAAAGCAGCCATTGAGGACATTCAGGCCAACCAGAAAGATATAGTAGAAAAATTTGGCACGCTAGCAGATATAAATGATGCGACTGAGCGTCGCATGAATAAATTCTTGTTATTGCCTAAGCAAGTGATGTAAATTGAGGATTTCATGAATGAAAAGCAACAGAAATTAGCATCTATTGAAGAAAACGTTGATGATTTGAAAATTAGGGCTATCGAAATAATTATAAATTACGGCCTAAAAAACCTCTCAAAGAAATGCCTCAGCTGCTCCAAGACACTGTCAATAAATTCTTGAGAATAAATTAGGTGTAATACCAATATTCATTGGAAAGATGTCACAGGCTTGGTCGGGTAGTTAAAAAACAAGGACAGACCAGTTATTCTGACGGTTACTGATCATCTAAAGAAAGAGAGGAGAGAGAGAAAGAACACAAAGAGAAAGGCAGGGAGGTTAACCAGGGCTGAGCCCCGGTAGGCTACCATGCACTGGGGACGGGGAGAGGGGAAGGAAAGTTATAGAGGAGGAGATAAAAGGTCACTGACTTGGTCGAGGCGTAACAGTTTCACCATCACAAACGATGAAACAGGCCGGTGTCTTTGAGAAAATGCAACAGCGCTTTCGTTGCCTTTCGGAAATAGGATGGGCAGGGCCATGCTCCCAATACTTTCCCGACAGTGAAATCACTTCTGTCCAGTTGATTTAAAACATTGCGCAATTGGAGCCTCTCGTTCGTGTATGCCAGGCAGTAACATAAGAAGTGTTCAATAGTCTTATCGACTGCACAGTCGTTGCTCTCTGCGCTGTTGGCCATTCCTTCTTAAATGAGTAGGCATGGTGAAGGCGACGTTCAGACGCAGACGCCACAACACTGTACCTTCCTCCCTAAAAAGACCAGAAGGTAGCCGCAGTCATAGAGATGGATCGAGGAAATATAGTCGGTGATGTGTGAACTGTGATGACGGCCACTTCTGGAGTGGCATGTCCTGCGCCAGCTTACTTAGGTATCTAGCCGAGTTAATTCTAGATAAAGGTACGGACAAAGGGTTTGCTTGTACGTGTGCATTTCCGGCTGCTTCATCGGCGAAGTCATAGCCGGAGATACCGCACTGACTTGGTATCCACTGGAACACAACGTTGTGTCCGTGTTTGGTCGCATAATGCAGCATTTCTCTGATCTCCCATACCAGTTGTTCAGAGGACCCGCGACAAAGTGCCGACGAAGGACATTGCAGAGCCACCTTGGAGTCACAGAATACTGCCTATCGACTAGCCGGTTGTTGCTTGATATAATCGATGGCACCTCGCAGGGCAACAATTTCTAAACCAATCGATGTGCTCAAGTGACAAAGTTTGTAAGTGATGTTGATGTGTCACGATGGAATGACGGTGGCGCCGGTGGGGCTAGTCTGGGTGGTAGATCCATCGGTTTATACGTGGCTTCTGTCAGCGTAGAAAGTGTGAAAACAGTCCAGAGTCGCTTGCTTCAAGGCCAAGCCAGAAAGGACTTTTCTATTTCTTATTCCTGGGACGGAAAGGCGCACGTCGGGTTGTCGTAGGCTCCACAAGGCGGACGATGAACGCGCCAAGGGTATAAAACCGGATGGTAGCAAAGCGCGGTGGGAGCTGACGACCTTAGAGAACGACGCCTGTGGCCGTTGTTCTGGCAGAAATGTCAAGTGGCTCAATACTATCCATGAAATGTGCCAAATATGTGCTCTCAGCAAGTCGGTTGTGACGTAAGTCATAACCAGATGATCCCGAGCCAATATCACTGTTGCCGCGGTTGGGGTAGTTCGTGGTGGGCCGAGAGAAACACGTAGTGCATCTGCTTGCACGTTCCGAAGTGTTTCAATGTTTCTCTTGCAAGTTTTAGAAAGAAGAGGAGAACTTTAGCGCAGTACACAAATAAAAAGTGCTTGGTAAAGCTGTAGCATGGAACTCAATGACGGACCCCATCTTTTTCCAGCGATGACTTTCAGGACGTGTACAATAAATACCAGTTTCGTTTTCAAGCTAATCACATGAGGGCTCCAGGAGAGGTCGCGGTCAATATGACATCTAGAAAACGATGGCTACGCTTGTAAGAAAGGGGCTGGCCATTATTGCTTATCGGGTAACTTGTCATCGCCTTGCGCGTGAAAGCCACCAGTGCACATTTTTCTTATGAGACTGTTAGGCCTTGCGTGCGAAGATATTCAGATTCTTGTGACGCTGCCCTCTGTATCCGTGCTCGAACTTGTCGGCGTATCAACAGTAGCCCAGACACAGATGTCATCAGCGTAGATTGAAACACTGCCTGTTTCAGGAAGAGCTTTCGCCAGGCCAAGCAAGGCAAGATTGAAAAGAACTGGGCTGAAAACACCACATTGCTTGACGCCACGGCACGTGTAGTGGTCTGAAAACGGGCCATCTTCAGTATATACAAAAAACGATCTTCTTTTCAGGTAGCTTCGGATCCATCGAAACATTCGCCCTCCCAGTTCAATTAACAGCAGTGTTTCTAGTATAGCTTGATGATAAACGTTGTCATACGCACCTTTCACATCAAGAAAGAGTGCAAGTACTAGTCGTTTCCTAAATATCTGTTGTACTACTGATGAAACCAAATCGATGACGTTATTATTCGATGAACGGCCTCGTCAAAATCCCGCCATAGATTCGGGGTAAATGTTGTGCCGTTCAAGGAACCATTTCAGGCAAGTGAGAATCATGCCCTCTATGAGTTTCCGAACGCAGCTGGCGAGAGCTACAGGCTCGTATGATGTCAGCACCAGAAGGGACTACCCTGCTTTCAGAAGTGTCACAAGACATCTACGTTTCAATTCTTGAGGTACGATGCCATCTTCTTATTTATTTATTTATTTAATTTCAAATACTGCAGCCCAATGCAGGGCTATTGCAGGAGTGGGATACATACAGTAGGAAAGAGTATGAGTAACATCAAAACAAGTTCTTCATCAGAAAAAATCACAACAGTTATTACCGCCACATTCTAAGCACAACCGGGTACATAAATTAAAAAAAGGACAACAATGTCATTCCAGAGCCTCCAAAAAATCTGACGTATTCATTTCACGAACCGAACCTTGTAGTTTGTTCCAGTAGACAATAATTTTTGGTAAGAAACTGTATTTGAACATATTAGTACGCGAGAAAAATGGCCTTATGTTACGATTGTGACCACGTCTAGTTGGCAGAGCATTAGCATACACGATGTAATTATCATTAGAAAGCCGGCATGATGAGTGAACATAAGAGTGCAAAAGTTTCAAAGAATCAATATCACGCCTAGCGCACAATGGAGATAACTTCAAAGATTTCATTGCAGATGAGGGCAAAAAATCATGGTCATAGCGATACAAAATGAAGCGAACAGGCTTCCTTTCGAGAGATTCAATTTTATTCACGTCACCCACTTTGTATGGATTCCACGCACACGAAGCGTACTCTCATATAGGGCGGATGAGTGTTTCGTACATTAAAAATTTGGTCGATTTTGGCGACTTAGATTATGTACGTCTTATGTAACCTAACTTTTTAATGCTTTAGATCTAATGTAGTCTATGTGATGCGACCGTTGCATGTTGTGTGTGAGCATAACGCCAAGGTACTTGTACGTCTGTGCTCAGGAAACTGCGATGTTATTGAAGGAGTATGCATATCGCGATGGTGAATGGCTGTTGGTAAAGGACAAAACTACTGTTATTTGTAAATTTATGCGCATTTGCCAGTCCGAGCACCAAGAACAAAACTGCGAGAAAGAATCCTGAAGTATGGCATGATCATTAGGAGAACTATTACCTGGTAAAGTACACAGTCGTCGGCGTACAGGCGAACTTGGGACCTAATATTTCTGGGAAAGTCATTTATAAAAATCAGAAATAAAAGTGGACCGAGAACGGAGCCCTGGGGGACACGAGATGGGACTTTTACGGCTGAGGACGACTTGGAATTGAATGAGACAAATTGAGAGCGCGAGTTTAAAAAGCTTGCTAACCAGTCAATCAATTGAGGATTATTTCTAATTACCTGTAGTTTACCTAGAAGCTTGCTGTGTATGACGGTGTCGAAAGCCTTCGAGAAATCAATAACTAATGCATCAATTTGAATACCAATGTTTAAATTACTAATAATATCATGCGAAAATCCCACCAGTTGCGTTATTGTGCTGAAACCGCGACGAAATCCATGTTGTGTGCAGGACAAAAGATTATTCGTTTCAAGAAACTCAGTTAAGTGTTTATGAATTATGTGTTCGAGCAGCTTTCCAGAATTGGAGGTAAGTGATATGGGTCTATAGTTGGAGAGGAGTTGTCTGTTTCCTGATTTATGCAGAGGCAGGACCTTGGCTAACTTTCAGGATTTGGGAGCTGTACTTGAAGACAAAGATTTGTTAAAAAATGATGGTCAAATAACGTGAACACCACAGAGCATATCGCACCAGAAAGCTATTCGGAATATTATCGGGGCCAGTGCACTTCTTCGTATCTAAATTGAGAATCAAGTTGAGGATTCCATCTGTGCTAATGACCAGATCGTCAACGGACAGCTCTGGATTTGAAGTTCTAAGCGAAGGGAGCCGATTAAATGACCGATTAAATAAGTTGTCGTCTAGCTGCTTGGCCTAAGTGACGCAGAGCCGTATACGTTATCCCATCGGGACCTGGTGAAGAAGCACGCCTAGACAGTGTTAGTGCAGCTTCTAGCTCTTCCATAGAAAATGGAGCATTCATACTTATATGTGGTGGACTGGGGATATCGCTTAAAAGCACATCGGAGAATGGGACTGTCCCACCGGTGATGTTCGCGCAAAAATCCTCTGCAAGGTCAATTCGTGGCGGTTGAAGCGAAGTGCGAGAGCCTTGAAGAAATGACGTCGCATGGCGCCTGAGCAAAGACCCTGTAGAGTTCTCCATACATGAGACAATGGCTTGCGTGGGTCTAATGACCCACAAAAGCTTTTCCGTCTTTGATTTTGCAGCTGGTCTATTCGGCGCTGTATTTTCTTTTACATACGCCTTGCTACTCTGAGATGAAGAATCGACTTATACGCCTGCATCTTCGTCTTGGTACGCCTGTAACGCCCGAAACTTTTCTGATTCGATGTCAAGCTCCGTGCGCTTCTGTGAGCGTGTGAAGCGCCGCGTACAATTTTTCATTGCATTTGCAATTACTTCTTCTAAGCCAAACGAAGAATCATTTCTGCGTGTGTCCTCCTTTGATCTTCATAAAGTGTCCAGTCTATATACCGATTGACCGGCGAGGACGCAGTCTCTTAGCCATCAATGCTGACATAAGTTGGAATGTGGTCGCTACCGTAGATTTTGATGTCTGTAAACCACCGAACTCTTGAACGTATGCCGTACGACACCAATATCAGGTCGAGGCAGCTGCTGTACGTCGTTCCTCGCAGGTATGTCGGGCTACCATCACTCAGAAGGCGCAGGTTGTGGTCTGACACAAACGATATCAGTGAGCGCCCCTTCGAGTTTGTCCTCGAGCTTCCCCATATCGGATAATGCGCATTGAAACCACCTATTATAATGCAAGAACCTGGAATAGCTGCCATACTGTCTGTTAGTCTCTTACAATCAAATAAACTTGCGGGGGATATATATACGCCAATAAGTGTGAAAGACAACCGCTTCATCTTCAGAATAAAGCACATGCACTGTTTGTCCTCATGTGGCGGTATAGCATGGGCGAAATAAGTAAGGTTCTTGCGAATGTAAACAATCATTTTGCTGCTACTTCCATTCATAGTTGAGGCGAAAGACTCGTATTCTGATATTCTTAATTATTATAGTCGATGAATTCGGCTAACAGATTACCATTATCGGTAAGTGGTTTTTAAACACGAACTGCCAGAAGTCCGATATCCCGGACGTCAGGCCTCTCACATTCCATTCAAAGGTGAAGGCGTTTCGAATATCATCTGCAAATGATAGCTGTTTCCGTTGATAAGCCATGGTTCTGCTGCTAATCTTTTTAAACAATCGACTTCTGAAGGCTTGCTAGAACCGGGTTGATGGTATCTAGCATCTGCAATGCACTTCGTGCTATTGGTGTTTGCACCCTTTCCACTAACACACGAATGGTATTCACGAGGGAGCTGACCATGGCGTCTATTTGTTTATCTTCTTCGGTTGGTTTAGAGAATTCGGACAAGGAGTGCTTCACTGCTGAAGTCTGATGCTCCTCTCGAGTACAGTGTAGTCGAGGGAGTTCAGGCCAGGCGTCAGCTGTGTCGCTGTTGGCGGCTCCTTTATCCTTCGGCCCAACTGCGCTTGTTCTGGGTGACAGAGGTGGAGGCGACTTTAAGCGCGGTTCACGAGACAACGGTGTCTAGAAAGTCTTGGAGCGCCGTCGATGACGCAATCGTCGTCGTCTAATAGATGCGGCTGCTTGCCAGTGAGACGAGTGATCCTGAATTATTTTCTTCCGCACTGCCATTTACCTTCAAATAATCGGACAATCCTTCGAAGATGCATCGTGAGGCCCATCACAAATCGAACATTTCCGAGTATTGGATCGACAAGCGCTAGTGGCGTGAGATTCAGTGCATCTGGCACAAACGGTGGTGTTCTTCCCCACACTGCTCACGTGACCTAACTTCGTACATTTTCTGCACTGAAGTGGCCTCGGTGCGATAGGACGAACAGCGTGCCGAAATTGTCCCACTTTCACGTGTGATGGGAGGGTTTCACCGTTGAATATGATCTTCACGCAACGTGACGTGCCGAGACGAAAAACACTTATGATTGTGCCTTCTGTAGCGGGCTTGATCAGAATTGGCAAGTCTGTGTTGACAATGGTCTAGTCAACATCACAAATTACTCCAGCGACGTCTTCCTTGCAGAGCGGTATGTGAGAGCGGATTGCCATGCTATTGAGCTCTGTAACCTTGCGCAATATGTCCAGCGCAGCCACGTGGTTAACGTCAATGGCTAGAACATTATTGCGCGTGTTCACTCTGACGTCTTTGCTTTCGTTCGGCACCAGTGCTTCCGGTTGTGCAGACACGGCTTGCCTGTTGGGGCGCCTCATACTGTCCGTGGTGAGGACTGGCATGAACAGGGCGGTGAATGCCTGAATACTACGTGAAGGTCTTATGGTGGACACACTCGAATCAGATGGCGTGCTCAGAAGCCATCTCTTTGCCTTTCGGCTCCTCACCAGCTCGAAGGTGTCGTCACTAGACTGTTTACTGCTGACATAATAGTTCATGTTATCGTCACTGTCAGTGTCGCTCTCGGTGCCGTTGCGCTTCCTGGCGGCGGCTTCCACGGGATTCGTGGGGTCTGGCGGACGCGTGTGCGACTCCATCTCCATCGCACGCCAGCAGAAACCCGCACTTACTGGTGAAAACAATGATATCCACAAAAATAGACAAACTGAGGGACTTGCTGTTCTGTCAGAGAGACACTTCGTCTTACTTCGATTATCTAGAGAATGTATCTGCTTTGATGTGAATGTTAATTTGTTAAATCGGGGTGAAGCGAAAAACACACGTGTTAAGCTAAACAGGAGTGAAAAACGACGCAACACATGTAACACTCAGTCCTAGAAGATACTAAATATAAACTGTAGAAGTGTCATTAGCAAAACCTCAAAAGTACTAAGGCTCGCTCCCGGCCTATAATCCTCATATTGCTATCCTAGCAGAGACGTGGTTGAACGATAGCATACTTGATAGTGAATTTGTTCCACAGGGCTACCGTGTGTACTGGAATGATCGTGGTAGCAGAGGTGCTGCAGTAACGATCCTGTCCGTACAGTCTCTGCAAATAACAAAAATCTGTGACATACATCATGTCGCGAGCATATTCCGCAAAGTTTATTATGAAACAACGAGGTATGTTATTGGGGCTATTTATCGCGCACCCATTTCCCCTATGGATGCTCCGGATGACTTATACAACTACCTTGTTGCGCATGTGAAACCTTATGATTGACTATTTTAGCTGGAGATTTCGATTTACCGCATATCAATTGGCCATCTTTCCCTGTGAAGCCATCCAGCGACAAGCCTGCTAAAAAAATTATGTATATAACATTTTCTTATGACGTGACGCAAATCAAAGATGAATGTAGTCGTATAAAACAAAACAGTAGTTGAATTCTAGATCAATTTTCATTAGTGGCTCAATATCTGTTCAAGCTAGCTGCTCTGTTCTCCCTGGAATTTCGTATCATCAGGCTGTGTTACGCTCTCTGATGTTGTTTTAAAGAAGAACTGCAAGAAGGTTTTGTTCCCAAACTTTTCATGTACACATGACAAATAACATTGGACCTACTGTCCAATGTATGTGTTCTCCAACACAAAATTTCCGAACTTGCTTCTCAAGTGAAATAAAATGTATTGTCTGACAGCGAACGTTATTTTGGGCAACAACTTCCGCTTTTCATGTCTTTGTCTCTCGATAAGTTCTGGATGCTTCTAACACTGTGACCACTGAAGTTTTTTAAGGTGCTGGTGGAGAAACTAGGGATTATTCTGTTATTTTCAATGCTTTTACCAATCATTTTGAATCTGTTTTATGATGGGTAAAAGAGTCCTGGAAACACTTAATGTGGCAAACCCTTCCTACCTGATATTGTGATAAGTGGAGAGGAGAATTTTAAATTTCTTTTTGAAACTTGACGGTAAAAAATTTTAGGTCCTGATAGTGTACCCAATGAGTTTCTAAAATGCTATGCGCAGAGGGTGTCAAAGTATATAAACATTATCTTTTCTAAATCTTTGCAAGATAGTCAAGTTTTGGATGACAGCGGAACTGCAAAAGTGATGCCCCTACATAGGAGTGACAGTCCCGTGTATGAAACTAACTATCACCCAATCTCATTAATTTCCACTTCCCGCAAGCTTCTTGAGCATATTATATATCGACTTATTTCTGTATTCTTAGATGAGCACAATATTTTATCAGAATCGGAGAACACATTCAGGAAAGGATTTTTCATCTGTACTCAGCTGGTAACTACAGTGCACAATTTTGCACTAGCTATAAATTTTGGAAAACAAGTAGATGAAATTTTCATAGATTTTGCGAAAGCTTTCTATACGGTCTCTCACAATAACTCGCTGTTCAAATCGGATTTATATCGTAAAAGTACTCAGCCTCTAATTTAGATTTCCACTCACCTTTCAAATCGAAAGCAATACGTCTTCTTCAATGATCATCGTTCTCGTACAGTACCAGTTATGTTGGGTGTCCCGCAAGGCTCAATGCTTTGGCCACTCCTAATTTTGTTATTTATCAACAATATTTCACATGGTATACCAGTAACTGTTAATTTATATACTGATGAATGCATTCTCTACACAGAGACTGAAAACCAAAGTGACCAAATCCATTTGAACACTCCATTTAATAAAGTCATTAGTTGGTGCGATAAACGGCAGACCTCAGTTAATTTTAAAATGACCATTTTCATGAAAATAACTAACAAACATAGCCCTCTTTGTTTCACATATTCAGCGAATATTTTCTTGCAGGAGGCACAACACTACAAGTACCTTTATCTTTCGATTTCCCATGACCTAAACTGAACAAAACGTATAAAAACTGCAATACGCACATGCAAATACAAACTCTTTTATCTAAAACAAGCTCTCAAGCTTTCCACTCCAGCCGTTCGCATTACTGCTTTCAACGCAATCGTTCCACCTACTCTACATTATGCATTAATAATTTGGTACCCTCACACTAAAACCATTATCAGCGAAACAGAAAAAATTGCTAAAAGAGTCGTTAGATTTATTTATAAGAGTTTCGGTCATACTTCAGTTACATGTTTATTTTAAAGTAGCAACTTTGCAACTCCAACAAAGAGAAACACTTTGTTGAGATTGAAAGTTTTGTTTCAGTTAGTTGAAGGTTACTTTAGTCTTGACTTTTTACTGATACTTCCTTTTTCGACTGGATATGCCACAAGGCAGAGGGACGCGTTCACATTGACCCCACTCACCACTTGTCATAAGGCATTTTTCCCAGAACAATTACTGAATGTAATAATCTTAATAATGATGTTGTTTCGCAGTCATCTTTGAATATTTTCACGGCGCAGCTTCAGCAATAACTGTGGGTACTCTGTTACATTAAGTAGTGCTGTGTAGTTCAGTCACTGTAGTGTTTATTCTATGCTGGTAGTCATCTTGAATACAGTGCTTATTTAATTTTATCGAATGCTCGTGTACCTGTTTATTGCAAATTGTCAGAATTCTGAAAGCCTGTACATACCTTTTTTATTCTGTTGCCAATTTGTTAATTTAACAATTGTATGCCCACTCTGCTGAAACCCTCTTTGAGGGTTTCAGTATTGAAAATAAATAAAAAAATGAGTTGCGGCTTCTGGTTAGCCTCCTGAGTTCTCAAATGATCTTTGACACACTCTTGCTTTCATTTTGCTTCCGCATCAAAAACACAACTGGCTGCAATTTCATTACCTTGCGGATTTTACTGATCTTTAAGAATTTCCACCACCTGGTCGTCGCTTAAGCTCTTTACCGGGGTGCTCGGATTACGTCGTTTTAATACACGTACAACGTGGTTGCTCAGCGAAGAAATCAGCAAAGCGCGGTGCTTCCCTAAATTCGTTACTTCATGTCCCTCGAAGATGTCTTCAAGACGTACGTGGTACGTAACCCAGTTTGCCGCTGCTCTATCGAAAACTGGTGGGCAAAATCTCATGCCTTCTGGTCGTCCATCTTCAGCAGGAAGTTATGCTTAGTAATATCTCATCTTCGGCACCACTGAAATAACGTAGCGGACACGGGTTACGACCACAAGTAAGACAGGATTTATTCCTGAGAAATCGAACTGTCGCTGTGCTGATGAGCCCAGACACAGTTCCGCAGTTAGCTTCCATGCAGAGATAGTGAAAGCAGCGAGTGCTGATTGACGCTTCAACGTTTAAATGCACATATATACCATATAAAGTTGATGGAGCGATGACAGTTACCGTAGCAGTGTAGAGCAACGGACGCTTTATTCGGAAGTCGCCGGTTCGGATTTTGTCGGTGGCATGTTATCTCTTCGTCCACTATTATTTCCTCAAATATGCATGATAATTATTTTTAATATCATCACCTATACTCCCTCTGGCAATATTGTTGTTTAGTTCATATTAATATTGCGTCTAACAAAGAAAACGGGGCCCTAAGTTTGTACTTTTCTTCGACTAAAGTTATGTATCTTTACTGAGCGCTTCGAGAAACTGGTGTTTTTTTGTCCGTGTTATCTTGTAAATGTCCGATTGCACAAACATGCCACGCCAGGAATCATGCTCTTATCGTAATCACATTTTTAAGACATATTTACGTAGCTGCAGCGAATATATCGCGTGCCAAGAGGGCACGTGATATATTCGCGTGCCCTCTCAGGAATATATCGCGTACACCTGTCCCCTTCGATATTGACCGAAGATTGCTGCTGTAAATGGAGCGTAAAGGTGCACACTTCACCACTGCTTTTGCAGATTCATTCTATTCGAGGGAATACCATCGTACTTTATTGCTCCAAAATGACGTTTCTACAATTAATTTTTTTATTTATATTTGGACGAAAACACATTCCGACAAATTCTGTCTTGAATAACTGTGTATTGTTATTATCTAGGACATGATGTTGCTGCAAAAATAGGCATGACGTTAGAGTTGTGTATATTAGTTCTGCTTTCCTAGGTCATGGCAATAAATTTGAAAAGGAAAGCATTATGTTGGATAAGATATCATTTCGAACCCTTCCCATGTACTAGGCAGTAGAGCTTTCACGCCACATATTTTCTTTTTTTTTTGCTTAGGTGACACCGATGTGCAAGCAGATTTTATTATATTTGTTTCTTTTCTCTCTTGAGTATAATGTAAACAACATTTAGGTGTTTTACTCATTATCGGATGTACATAGATAGTTCATTCGTATGTCTTAGCTCCACGTTATCCTAAGCTCGGCGTAAATCACTGTACTTGAGACAGCTCTTCGACACCCTATTGCTCTAATACGTCGTATTTCCACTACATTTGTTACACCTGGCGACAATTATTTGCGGCCACACAGCCAAGGCTACGAAGCCATAAGACACACTTTTTTAGGGGTGAAGTTCGTCATGGCGTTGCTTGTGCGTCCCCGTTGTGAATAACCACCTCTCGTTATTTCTTGAACCGGTTATAGACGGCGGTACTTGTAATATACGTGAAAATGCATATGAAACGGAACAAGAGGGCTTTACTTGTAGAAAAGAAGGATTGACGTTACACGCGCAGAAGGAGAGAGAAACAATCGCGTGACTACGATCGCGTGTTCTTCAGCAACACCGTGTGCCCACGGGCGCTCTGTAGTACAATAAATGTGCCGTTTTAGCATAGGCTTAGATTCAGAGGCTCGGCGACGGAGGATGAACAAGGCTGCTGAGCGGCCTGCGCGCAGGGCGACGGCGGCTCACACTCGAAGAAGGGACCCCGATGTGCTGGCTCGCGATGGAGAAGCACGCCATGAAGCTACGCGCCTGCGCCATGAGGACCCTGCAGTAGGACAACGGGAGGCTGAAGCGGTGCTGCAGTGGCGTGCTGACCCAGCTTCGCTTCCCTCTCTATCATTCAACCCGTGGATATGCTGCCATTTTTTTACTGTGCTTCCGCATGAAGTTCGCAATAGCAAACGCGGAAATAATAGTTCAGATCAAAGAAAAAATTGGGGGGACCCTCAAGCTTCATCTATACAAGTTGAACGCGATGGCGATATTCTCTTTCTAGTGTGTGCCCTTGCCACGCAAATGAACCGGCCTCGATGCTCGCTATTTAATTTGCATCTTTAATAATTTTTCAGTCATGCGAAAATGGCCGATTTTTCTTTGACGCCAAGATGATAATTTTTCACTCACAACCAACGACGCCCACGCCGACGCCGGAATTTCTGCAACACGAGTTTTTTGTTGCGTTAACATAAAAATAATTGATATGGGTAATATAGGGAAAACGTTTCACATCGTTATTAAAAAAGTATATCCTGCGGAGGAGTATTCTTTTTTAACACGAAAATATTTTATTGGAGACCATCACGACTATGCAAACATACTCTCGTCATGAACATGACCTTGCAAAATATGAACAGCTTGCTTAGAAAATACGAGAAAGATAAGTGACGCATATGCCAGCAACCACGTTGACGACCCATGCGTCCTGTATACGGGCTTGGTACTAAAACATGTAGTATCACAATAATATAGCGTGGAATGAGCGTACGTTGTCATCGGGCGTCAGAACATGTTAATATGGTAAAGACTTGTGGTTTCAAACCGGTCACCCATTACAAAAGACAATGGCACTTCTGCACTAATGACTCGCTCACTGGATTTTGTGCCGACCAGTTGTGCCGCCGCGATCTCCGACGACACCGCAGCTCTGGCCGACTGGCTCGCCCTAGGCTATCTCCTGACACCGACAAGAGCTCTGGCTGAATCGTGCCACGTCCTTGCACTTTTGCGACCGTGTCCATGTTTCCTATGTTCTCCTTCTGTATGTGGCAGTCTCTGCGCCTCTCTTTCTTCCTGCGTTTCTCTCTATCTCTACACCTTTAATACCTATCCTTTTTTAATCCCTCCTTACCACCATCCCTCGTGAGCTACTGTTGAGGGTGTCCTCCCCTTTAAAGACAGTTACCGGGCACACTTTTATCTCATTCTTAATTAAGAATCACTCCCCCCCCCCCACCTGCACATATTCCATTAAGAGAGGAGGGTGCATTGAAAATTTGGAACGATTTCAAGAGCACTAACGTGCGTGGTTTAAAGCACGCTACCTATAAACAAAATGCAGCCATATGCGAAAGCTTATTCGACTTATGCTGCTTTCAACTTTGCTTATTACGCTTAGCAATCTACAAATTAAGATTATTGAGTCAATTCATACAATAAGAAGTATGCACTACGTCGTTCAAGTACACACCAGGTACATTCTTATGCTATCACGTTTAACTCTTTGAATCGAAGCTTAGGGGTCACCCATTTTTTTTTTCTTTTGCCCAACATCAGTTATTCCTAATAAAACTATTGGTTTAGCCGTAACTCTGTATATCTATCGAGCGTCGCCGTTGCTTTCGTTAAAAGCAACAAATGACTTCTTTTTTTTTTTGCAACAATGCATCCACTACACATATACGCGAGCGTCTTCTAGGGCATTTCGCTTCAAAAAACAATGAACCAGTGTGAATACAGGGTCATATTTCGACTCTGTGGAGAAGCAAGTCTCAATATTGCCTTCATTACTGGAAGAGAACGATACCTAACGCGCACGAACGTTGCTCTAGAGCAGCATCATAAATCATCAAGATAAAACTTTTTGCTGGTAATAAGCGCTTGTAAGGTTTCCGTCCACATCAGCCGGTGCGTATTGCACGATGGAGACTGGCAATGCTGGCGATAGGGCTGGCGTCACGAATCACACCACGAGTTTGAAAGATTTGTGGTGGCAGCAGTCACCCAGTGGACTGTGACGCATCGGCATGTCAAAGCGGCACTCGAAATTCTCAATGGGCAGCATCTCAAACTATACATTTTTTTCTCTTTCTTTCTCTCTCATTATTCAAGTCTTTTTTTCTATTCCCCGAGTGTTGTGAAACATACTTTATGGTATAACAGTAAACATTTATTCAGTCCTATGCCTCTCAGTGTCCCTTTGTCTTTCAAACCTGTCAATAGGCCTTTACTTTTTCTGCTTCGTGCATGCAATTCACGTCAATAAGTTCTTTGTTGCTAATCGCAAATTCCTTCCTACCTCACGTTTGAGGAGGGGAATCGTGTCTCTGCAGGTGGTATCTGCACTCCGCACGAACCACATACCTCAAGACTGCTCCTTCAATTTCCAATTGAAACAATCTTACTCTTCATATTAGTCTGGCTATCCAACTGACAATTGGTATGTAATCTCTCACAGTCTGTTCTATTTTTCTTTTCAGATTGCTAAACCTAGAACAAGTTGCTTCAAGTTAGGACCACAGAGTTTTAAATAAAAGTTGTTCACAACCGGCCGTGAGCACCTCCTTCAGGCCACCGGGAATCGACTTGCGCACCAACGGAGGGCATCCATGTACCAATGTCCACGACTCAGAATAAACATTCTCAAACACGTGAACTGACGTTACCATTATTATTTTTCCCATAGACCAGCAATGAACAAAATGAATTTATCTTCCAGCTAGTCTTGAAACAAGCTTCTCGTACCCGATGTATTTTCTTAAGAAGAGCCAGGCGCCAGATGGAGAAGCACCTACGTAATCGTACCACCTACGTCTCAGTTTTAAATTCGGAGCATGCTTTACTGCATCATTTGTTGTATTCGTCCTGGAATCCAATGGAAGGCGTCGGATAGTCATTCATTTATTTGGGTCAAATTCCACAATTACCTGTCAACTTACACACACTATTCAGTTGCCAAAGTTAAGGCCTGGCATCAACACCCTTCTCCACATACCTTGAACCGCCTCGCGCCTATCGTAATATGACAACGTACAATGTTTCGTTATTGCAGCATTGCTCTTGTCTTAATGTTTTTCGCAGCGATTAAACTTCCTTGTGCCTCAAATTTAGTTTTCCCTTCGTTTACCCGCAATGGTGGGCTTGTATTATCCTCCTCTTGGTGTTTCTTGGGCACGTATTGCACCAATAACCATTTTTATTGTTTTATACTTTCAATCCACACACATCACCATCATGAGCCTCCACAATCGCACCGAGAGAGACGTTACCGGAAAGTACACTTTTAGCGAAGATTATGTGAGTTTTTACGCTTCGGTGGCCTTTCAATTTGTGTTTTTGAGAAAGTAGGGGAGTGCTAACTTATTATGATAAGTAAACAAATGCTGAGCAGCACATTCGGCAGATATATATGCGTAAACGGTAAACAAGGCACACAAGTACGCTCTTTGCCAGGTGTTGGGCGTAATCGTGCGCAATGCCTGGTGTCACGTTAGAAAGTCTTATAGTGGGAGCCTCAGTAAAGATTTCTCGGTAATATTAGAAGCATTTTTGAATACGCGCTTTGTCTTAGAGTTTTCCTTGCCCTGTATTCTACGCGAAGCTTGCTCAGCTCACCGAAAAGCATAAAGCAGAATAGGCTGACGAAAAAAAGTTCTATTTCAATGCCGAAGCACAAGCACTGTGTCGTATTACCGGCAGTATCTCAAGGTATTTTCTTCACTAAAATAACAACAACAGAATATCAAGAGAATGCATTCCGCAAGCAGCACGAACGAAACCAATGATAATATAAAATTTTCACGTTTAAGAGGTGACGTTCCCGTTACTATTCTATGTTTCGGTGTTTTAGACGTACAAAAGATAGCATGGTGTGGGGCAGGAACGACAAAAAAAAAAGCGGCATCAGCCAATAATACCGAACACAAATTGCTGCAGATGTGAAGGTCATGCGGAAATGCTCCAGAGGTGTAAAGATGCGACGAACGTTTTGAAACCGGTCCTTCCGATCATTGTATTCTAGATGCAGAATGCATTCCTAATTTGGTTCTGGTACTGTTTGCCCAGCGACCGTGTCGAGCAGACGACCGAAGCGTGAAAACAGCAAACATAGAATTTGCTGTACTCGTACACAAAATGGATGCTGCATACATTCACGGGCTTTGGTTTGCCTGTTTAATATAACCCATTCAACCACTCATGGCTTTTTTGGCACTATTTTGAACGGAAGGCTTACTTTTCGCCGCGGTACCATGGTACCATGGCGCCGCTGTGTGGTGGCAGCCAGAAGCACTGTTGAGGTCATTAGAGTTTTGGACGTGCTTCAAACTGCAGTTTTCGCTGCTTGTTTTCCCGCGTTTATGGTTGTTTTTCAACTTTGCGAATGACCTCGATATTACCGACACTCTGAGTTTTTCAAGTTAAAGGGAAAGTAGAAAGAAAAAGAAAGTAACTGCCTCATTTCAGTCGACAGAAGTCGACTGATTGCGAGCCTCGATGCTCATAGCCTATATATGCCGTGAGGAAAGTAAGCCTCCCGTTAAAAACAGCTTCCCGAAAGCCACGAGTGGTAAAGAAAGTCAAAATTAACAGGCCAAGCTCGTGAATGTATGCGGCATCCATTTTGTGTACGAGTACACCAAATTTCAGGCTTGCCGTTTTCGCGCTTAGATCGTCTGCTCGACACGGTCGCTGCGAAAACTGTACCAAAACTAAATTAGGAACGCATTTTGCCTCTGGAATAGAATGATCGAAAGGACCGGTTTCGAAACGTTCGAGGCCTCATTACACATCTGATTCATTTGCGAAGTGCCTTTATGACCTTGAGATCAGCAGCGACTTGTGTTCGTTCTTACTTGCTGATGGCGCAATTTTTTTTTGTCGTTTCTGCCCAGTACAATTCTATCGTTTGTACTTCTCAAACACCTAAACACAAAAAAGTAACGGGAAAGTTTTCTGTTAAACGTGAAAATTGTATAATACTACTGGTTTCGTTCGTGCTGCTTGCAGAATTCATTCTCTTGATATTCTGTTGTTATTGCAGTCAAGAAAGCATCCTAAAGTTATATTGCCGGTAACATGACATGGTACTTATCATTAAAAAAAACAGCAACTTTTTTTCGTCAGCTTAACCTCTTTCGTGTTATTGGTGAGCTCAACAAGCTTTTCGCTGAATACAGTGCACACAAAACGGTAAGACAAAGCGCGTCTCCGAAAATGTTTTAGATATTACTGAGAAATTTGTACTCACGACTCCCATCATGATATTTTCCAACATGACACCTGGCGTTGCGTGTGATTACGCACAACGCCTGGTGAAGAGCGTACGTGGGTGCTATTGTTTCGCAATTTTGCGCTTATTTAACTACCAAATATGCTACCAAGCATTTCTTTACTTAATATATTATGATAGCGCTCCCCTACTTTTTCAAAAGCACAAATTGAAAGGCCACCGAAGCCCGAAAACTTGCAGTCTTTGCCAAAAGTGTGCTTTCCGGTATCGTCTCTTTCGGGGCGATCATCTCGCCCTCAGTCATGTTGAATGTACAGTCGCGCTACCTATAGGTGATGCAATCAGTCGGATTTTGCTAACTGAAATCAGTCGTTTTTTTTTTCTACTTTCCCTTTTACAAAAGAAACTAAAAGGATTCCGGTAATATCGTGGCCGTTCACAATGGTGCCAAACCACTACAGACCCGGAAAAACAAGCAGCAACAAGTGCTGTTTGAAGCAGGTCCAAGGTTTCAATCATCTCATCACAACAGAGCTTGCGCCCGCCACCGCTCAGTGGCGCCACGGTACCTGGAAGCTGCGAATACTGAAGAAACCGCATTCCTCAAGAACGACACGAAAACATGATCGAAAATAGGTCAAAAGGTACCATCGCTTTCATGTTATTCATGGCACATTCACAATAAATAATAAATAACGTAGAACGAACAAAAAAAAGGAATAATGGTTAACAAAAATGTCAGCTATATATATTTGCGTTTGGTGGACGATATTGTTCTTTTGAGCAAGGATGGTGATTAATCACAAAAAAAATACTAGTAATGTAAGCTACAGGAACAAAGAAGCCTGATTAAAGATGGCCCCGCCCCGAAAAAAATTAGAATGTAAGGTGACCCAGCAAATAAAAAAAAGCTGTATTAGGAGCGAAAAGTGAACTATAAGACCATGTGTGTGCGTGCACTAAGTACTAACAGAGAAGCCTGCCCCTCCCGCATATTTTTTTTTTATGTTCGCAAACGTGAAGCAATCATCACGTTTGCATGACGATTGCCTCACGACATGGCAGGCAAATAAATTACAGCTAACTTTTTGGTGGAAAACACAATTATTTATCGATAACCTATGAGCCAGGAGGAGGACAGGAGGAGGACAAGAATAACAAGAGAGAAGGCAGGGAGGTTAACCAGGCACATGCCTGGTTCGCTACCCTACGCTGGGGGAATGGGAAGGGGGCATAAAGAAGGGAGAGAGAGAGAGGAAAGAGAAAGAGAGAAAAAAAAGGATTGTCAGTCAATGGGCTAACGCGTATGCAGCGGTGGCACTACACAAAAGTTAAAGGTGTTCACATAATCCTGTAGTGTGAGCCAGAAACATTAATGACCTACTGCACGTGACCTGAAAAACGTTGTGAGCGGTACCACAAGATCATATAAAAGTCTTCATCTAAGCAGAGTAGACACGCACGCACGCATTAGGCACTGCGCCGAGCTCCCAACCGGGCTGCAGAAATTAAGTGCCTTTTCTCATCTTCTAACCATTACCACCACCCACGTACGCATTGCCTGTCTCAAGGTAAGAAAGCAACGAAAAGGAACCTGTATGAAAAGCTATCATGCGTGCCCGTTAGATCGGTAAGAACACGAGTGAATAAAAATTGCACGTACACAATAGTAAGATAATACACAAAAAGGGATGGTCAATAGCAGACGTCCACTTGAGAGAACGAAAATCTGATTATACAGACGTAACAGCAGTCTACAAAGCCCGGTATAGAAGCACGGAGCCACTGACTGCTAGCTGCGATCTGTGCTGAAAACAGTGCCGGAATCTTGCCATGTATCCGTCGCGCACACGTTGCTGACTTGTTGACAGCCACTTTTTGTAGAATTCTGCTGGCCAGAGCAAAAAAAAAAAACTGCTCTGGCCAGCAGAATTCACCCCCCCCCCTCCCTATCCTATCCCGGCTTATTGCGCTGACTAAATCCGTACTTGGACAAGCAAGTTTCGCGATAATGACGCTGAACGAGGGAAAGGGGAGGGGGGAGACGAGAGATACATGACACACACATTACAGAAAGTTACAAGAAGCACACATAACCAGCGCTGACTAACATCTGGATGTATTATCAGGACACACAAAAAAGAGAAAGAAAAAAGGAAAGAAAGAAAAGGAGTACGCAAAAATTATACGTGACTTCCCAGCAGCAGCAAAGCCAAAAACTCCCCTAGTATGAGTGTAGCAGTTCGGGTTAGTCACCCAGTATGAGGTTCTGCACCCCTACCCCTGCTTCTTGGTAACTTTTTGTCCCTTCTAGGCTGGTTTTTTCACGTTCAGTATGCACAAACTGGTCAGCCAACTATTTGCGTTGCACGACCCAGACACCATCTCCAACCCCCTAAAAAAAAATTGTCTATGAGCACGCCGCTGAGTAAGGCGTTCGTCGAATGTGTCGCCATATGCAAACTTTGCAGTGACTGCGTTAGAACTGCGTTTTTATTGTACTTTATTCACATGCAATATTAAGAGTATGTGCCAATGTTTCTGCAAGCACCTGGAAAGCAACGAGACTTTTAAAAGAACGACGACAAAGTCTAAGCACGAATTCACAAACATGTGGCAAACACGTGTTTTTAAGATTGTATGTCGCGAAGTTAAATTGAAATCACTCCATAAAAAACATGTTTTGACTTCGTCCCGGTCTTTTCTTGTGACATAACTAGTTTCTTCAAGTAATGAACCAGCTAGCTCAAGAACACGCTTTGCTGACTTGTTTTGCCTCTATCACGGGGTAAAACTATGTTAAATCACTGAAGTAAATGCACTTCTTACGCTTAAGCACAACATGCGCGTGTTTGAATACGTGCACGGACTGTCCGTGTAGCTTATCATACCTCTCTTCAAACAATGTCCTCCGATTCCACTTCGTTCTGTGAAAAATCCAGGAACATTAGCGCCACACAACAAGCAGCTGAAATGACGTAATATATATGGTGCTATAAATGAAATTTCGGGGTTGTTTTGTGCATGGAATTAGTATACACATAAAAACTTTCGATTAAATGTATTCTCGCAGAAATGATCGGACGAATGCTGACGCGGAATATAGTAGCGATGATGAACAACCAATGACAAAAAACTTCGTACTATCTACTCGTAATAATTCTAACGAGTAGTTTTGTTCGTGAGGTTTTTATGGTTTAACTTCCGAAAACCACCGTATACATGATCATCAGACACGACGTATAGTGGAGTACTCCTGAAATTTAGATCACCCTGGGTTGTGCAACATAGACTTAAGTCTAAATAGACGGGTGCCATTTTCTGCTTCATCTGAATTGCGATCGCCGCAGCCAGTGTTCGACACCGTGGTCTGCGGGTTGGTGGTCAAGCACCATATCCGATGGACCACCCCGAAGGGTAACGAAACCACTACGAGGCGCGCACGCGTGATGTTCCGGCATTGAAACGCGTACATAGGATGCTCGACGTCTGATCGATATGTACGCAGATCAATGAACAAAATTTCGCTACTGCTCCTCTCGATTGGATCTTATTAGGGAGATTTAGAATAGCGCACCACGAGCCCTTGCAGTGCGGTCGCTGCCACTGCGCATGCGTCGTAACGCGAGTCGGCGTCCGAGGACCGCATGCAGAAAATTCGAAATTGCGTGTGGTGATGGCGGCCCGCATGTGGCCCGCAAGCGCTGGTTTCGCGGCGATCATGCGTTGCGTTTGGCAGCAGGGCAAACGCTATTCTAAAGCTCTTATAGTGCCCGCTTCGCCCGCAACGCCCGCAGCGCTTGCAAACGGTATTCTAAAGCTGCCTAATAATTGTGTGTCAAGATGGCTTCCGAAACTTTCATCCATAAAATGTGTACGTGTCGCGATAACGAAGACGTCTACTGTACTCAACAGGGCATTATAACTGAGAGAAGGAAGACAAGAATGCATTTCAACATTGCCGATGAAACGCAACCACTAATTGAGCCAACATTGCTGTATACGAGTGGCAACAACAGATAAGTCCTAAAATGCTTGTGAAAACCTTCAAAATTCAATTTTCGTTCAATAACGACAATAGTAGTTACAAAAAAGTGTGCACAATATTGGTGATACTCAAAGAGCCTCAAAGTTGAAAACTGTCGTGGGGGCTCCCATACAAGATGTGAACGAAAAAGGAAGGTATACATCATTCAGTGGTTACTGCTGATGTTCTAGCATGCGGCCATCAGTGATCATGCTAGAAAAACGGTAATTTCTCTCCAATATTCCCAGTGATAATCATCGGCTAAATCGATATCGGCGAAAGTACGGCGAAATGGTGGCAAACCTGGCCCAAGGTCCGGTGAAACGCAACATCGCCTGAGAGGCGGCTAAGCCTGCCCAATATTGCCGGCGAAATTCAATATCTCCTCCAATATTGGTGTCACGCCGGCAACGCCGGTGCGAGCTTGGGCCACACAAAGTTCCCCCCCCCCCTTCCCTCCTGAAACGAATATATATATTGGTTTCGTTAGCGTTGTCCGAAGTTGCGTGCTGCTTGGGTCTTGTCACGAGGTCATGAAGTGAACGAAGGAAGCAAACTCGATGTTCACATTAAAACTGTTTATTTGGCCAAGCTTGTGGCCCGTAAAAGAAAAGTCCGACTGCAACAACACACAGGCATTGACAGCTCCGAACAGAACTAGCGGCGACCATCGATGAACTGACGAGCGATTACGTTCGTCGGTATTTATACATGTGCCGTTGAAAATTCCAGCTAGCGGCGAGGTAAAAGTTCTAGAAGAATCTGTTGCGTTCCCGTTGTGGGCGTAATTGCATCGAAAGGTTCTACGAATAACTCGATTGTTCTTTAGTCAATGGTCGGGGTTGCACAGGGCAGCACATACACGTGTAATGCGGCTATAACGAAACTTCAGAAAGAAGCGTGGTCCCGTAAGTTGAGGGATCTAAATAATAGTCTCAAACAGTTGCGAAATTTTTTTAGTGTCTGTGTGTGATGGCAACGTCGACAAATCGCACTGCGAAGCGCCTTCATTGCACCGTTTCAGCAAATCGTCAGCGCGTTTTGTAATTTTTCGTAGATAACATGCACCATGCATTAGGAGGTAACCACGTGACCTCATCCGCAAAAGGTGCTACTGAGGTGGCCATATTTGTGCTCGCTTCTTTATGTATCCGTGATTCTATGCTGTGCAAGATTTTTTCTGTTAAAAGCTAAGACATGCGCGTTACGTTCATTGTTTGTGTAGGTCGGGCATACAATTAGGCATATCTCTCTAAAGTGAACGCCTGATTTGAAGCATTGTCATTGCTCTTTTGTTTATTGTTTGTACATAGTTAGGTTGCCACTACCACTATTGGTAAGCTTGTTCTCTGGAAACTGCGACCTGCACCAAAATTGCTGTGATTGCTCTGTATTTTGCTTCAATACTCAGTTCTGCGAAAATGTTTTGTGAAATTACGATAGAATATGGGGGAAGCGCTTGTGCAACAAGATTTATCGCTTATTGTCACTTTAGCGCGTTTAGTGCCTGTGAACAATACTGCTTTGCATAAATATTTGAGATTAACTTTTATAGCCAGTAAGTTTCTATATAGGTTCATTCTCCCGCGCTTCTCGAGTCGCATCGCTTTTGTACAATATTCTGCACACGAGCTTAAAACAGCAAGCACAAATCGAGACAGATCTGCTGCCCAGTTCCTGAGGTGAGAGTGGTTCCGCGAAACTACATTTTTTTTCAAGACCATTCTTGTAATTTTACTTCCAACGTAATAAATATAATCTTGCTGTACTAATGCCTCTCGCATCATTTGTTTCTTGAAAGTACGCTTCATTTGAGGGTGACTAAACTGCCGGCAGTCACTAATTCACCCTCCCCGAATATATACCAGAAAAAAAGCGCATTTTCGGGAAAGAGAAGCGACAAAAGATATAAATGTATGAGAAAGATCCAATCACCAAGAAATTCACTTCTGCTGCAGAAAGTCAAATTATTTGTCATACACATCCACTAAAGCTTGACTGCAAGCACGCACAGCCCATGCGATCAGGCTGCTCTTGCGAAGCATCGAGTACAGTCGAGCGTTTTGAAACTTTAGGCACTGGTTCTCCCCGAACTCCTCACGGTGAGCCCAAGCAATCCGATTTCCATCCCTTCAACGTGCACCTGCATGAGAGGGACGAGGAGATAATGAACACTGCGACTATCTGCATTCGTTTGTCGTACAAATCGTAAGCACACGCCATTTCAAGCAGCAAAGGGGGATGTTTCGACTCTACCCCTATTTTTCAATGCATTCCTCTTCTTGGACCTGAAGCACCTATTTGCGTTCCCCACCAGATAAAAAGCGGCTGCAGACACCATGAAGGGACTTTTCTCGGACCCATCAGGTTACCTTCCGTCTGTTCGGAAGATTCCTATTTAAAACTTTGACTTCTCTTCCCTCCCGGGCCAGCCATTCAGCCTCGTCTTTTGCGAAACGCCTTCACTAGCTTGCCGCCGGAGCACGTGTCACTCTTCTTGGTCCGCTTCCCAGTGCGGCCAGCCAGACCCCGCCCCCTGCAGTGCCGGCAATGCGGCAATGCGGTTGGTTCGGCCATGTGAAGGAGAGCTGCAGCTGGCAAGGCAGCTGCATCAGATGTGGCCGGACCAAGGAGGACATAAAAAACTGCTGGAGTGGAAGCCGCCTATGCTTACCCATGGGAGGGGGTGAAGCCGCGCCGAGCCGCCGGCGGCCATCTTGGCAGAGGCAAGAAACAGCCGAGTACAGCTGCGCTAGCGCTTATCTAAGCAGCAGGTGCAGTTTCTCGCGTCTTCAGAGCAATAAAAACAGTTGTGTCAGGTTGTAAGCATTTATTCTTTGCTTTTTGGTGGCGAAATGGCCTACGATAACGCTTTGAGAAACTCGAAAATGGCAGAAAAAACACAATCACACAAACATTAAAAATATATGCGAACAGTATAGCCGAAACGAGCAGTGCGGGGAGACTCACTGATGTTTGAAAATGATCATTCTTGAAAGAACTGGCCTGACCCTGTCCTTGATGATCTCGCGGTTTCTTTCTTTTGTCATATGGTGGATGCGGATTTTCACATACAGCTCCGCAACTTTTTTGCACAAGCTGTAGATATGATTGTCGAGGGGATCAAGGTCAAGAATGTGCTGCTCTAGCTTCTGAAACCATTTTTCCTCTACAGACAGTCGTAGCACTTCCAAAATGAGATGCTTTGACTGGGAGTTAACTGCTTGAAGTGTTCCACACTCAATCTGTAGCCGTCGAAGCCCCTTTTCAACGGCTTCACACAAGCCAATGACATCCTTGGACGGGGACACAAGCCCACCTCTGTTTTTCTGCTCAACTAGGGGAACTAGCTCACCTGAGTACAGGGCTGCAATGCACTCTTCGCATGTTGTTGTCTTGCACACTTGGCGTACAACGAAGCCTGTGATATAAGGCACCACCGCAACAACTACGGCAGAAAGGTTTTCAGGGTGCGTGTAGTCGTGGTCATCGTGAGGCTCCAAGATCGAGGACCTGCGCATGTCTGTGAGCGCACTTGTTGCGTCTACCTGGGCGACAACAGTAGTGGCATTCAGGATGGAAACCATGTCTTTGGTGCAGTTTCCCGAGCTAGAAGACGTCACTTCTGTTTGCACCAGCAAACGCTTGTATGCTGCCATGAACTGAGCAGTGGTTGGGTTGTTGTTATATCCACCTCGGCCACGAACAGATCCGAAGAAGTTAAGTTCTCAGCGTGATCCTGACTCAGTTTGTGCGTCAACAAGTACTTCAGCTTACCCTGGCCAACAAGCTCGTCGAACATTTTTTCAGTGCTCGCCATGCAGATCAAGAAGCCCACAAAACCAGTTTTTTTCAAGCCTTCTAAAACTGGCCGCCCAGCCGGATCTCTCAATCCCTTTATATACGCTTGGGTGTAGGCAAAGAATGGCTTCCAGCAGGCTTCATTCTGCTTCCGCAGAGGAGCCTTGTACGACCTTGCAAAAGGGTTCCTAGAATTAAAAAGGTCGAACAGGTGATCGAAGACCCTCACGAACTTCGATGTTGCACTGGCGCCCCGGAACTGGGGTAGCTTCAGCACATTTTCACAGAAGTCCAAGGCGTCGGCCACAGAGGAACTCAATGCTTGCGCAGCATATCGCACCTTCATCTTTTGTTTTTCCCATTGCACGTGGACTTTCGTGAGTTTGTTGCCCAGCCGCAGCCCTTCGGAACGCTGCAATGCCTCCAATGCCACTATGTAGGCCCACTTTATGTGCTTTCCTTCAGCATCAACAATGTAGCTTAAGTTCGCCAAGGAATTACGGATAAGCTTAATCATGTGGCAGGCGTCTAGGATAATGTAAACATTCTTAGCATCGTCAGCTGGGTTCACAAAGCTTGAAGAAATTTGCTCACA
This sequence comes from Rhipicephalus microplus, assembly GCF_013339725.1. Taxonomy (NCBI): domain Eukaryota; kingdom Metazoa; phylum Arthropoda; class Arachnida; order Ixodida; family Ixodidae; genus Rhipicephalus; species Rhipicephalus microplus. The sequence goes on along the minus strand of NW_023612610.1, from coordinate 39,493 downwards.
GTCAACACGAAGTTGAGCACCTAAACACCTGGCCATAGTGAAATTCGACGAGGCTCCGTCAAATGTGAGAGAGACTACTTCAGCCTTCACCAACGCAAGCTTCTCAATGCACTGTTTGGCCAGCTCGGCCCTCTCTGCTCCTGTGAGTGAGTCTATTAAGAAGTATCCAACTGGCATCTTAAATCTGACGTTGATTCCAACGATCATGAAGACACACGCATTTGCAGCTTCAGGAAGACCGTCATCGTCAAGCCCAGTTCCAAAGTCAACATACCCTACTACCTTATCTCCAACTAGCTCTACGTGTTTCCTGATGGCCATGTCGTCTACAATTAGAGCGCAGTAGAAGGGTTCATCACGTGCTTCCGCAAACTTCTCAAGGAAAGCAAATGCTTCGGCTGTGAAGCCAGGAGCTCCTTGAATCGACTTGTACCAGCCCCTTAGTGTTCGCTGGGATGGGAGGGCTTCGTTGAACTTGGATCGTACATACTCGTACGCGGCTGGACTGTAAAAATGCAAAGTCAGTGCAAATGCTTGCAGCTCAGGTGGGTACTTGCCCTTCTGCTCATTGCCCACCCTGCAAAGTAGTTGCTGAATGTCATCCGAGAAAACAGATGAAAACACATGTCAGCCTTCTTCTGACAAGAGTTTTTGCTCTCTGATTTCTTTGATGATTTCTTGGGCGCTTTCATTTCTCTTGACCAGCCTTCGTTTAGTTTGTTGCAGTGTTTTGACCTTCTTCTTCAACTGGGTTATCTCTTCTTGTGAGGAAAGGACCTTGTCTTTATAGAACTGTTTGGTTGGCGAGTCTTCAGGAAAATTTTCAGCTCCAGGCAGGTCGCACAACCCAGAACACTCAGGACCAGGCGGGGCCGGGAAATCTCGAGACTTGGGGTCGGGACGCTTCCGTTTTACCTGGGTTTGAAAGCATACGTTTTCTCAGACGAGCTAAAAAGGCAGCAAGCACAAAAACTAAATGAAACCTCACACGTATAATGTGGGTACAATTAAGCTACACATTTTCTTTGAAGAAATAATAAATGTATTAAGTAACAAGCTTTTTCATAATTGTGCACGAGACATTGTATGCCAGCAAAAAGGACATGCACCCGCTCTGGTAATACTTTCCATTCGCCGGATGTGCCTTTAAGTATTGAATTGTAACCACTGTCAGTATGCTGTGGATGTCAATAATGTTTTTGTAGTAAACATTGCTGCATGCCCATTCCTGCTTAAGACCTGGTAAACAGGTCAGCAGTAATAAATAAATAAATATGTATCTTGATCACCAGTTAAGGCGAAGGTGAAGCAGTTACCATTACCGGTAACTTCACCTTCGCCGGCGGCGTCCGGTAATGCGGTAAACGGTAACGCAAACACGGTAACGATATGCTAAAACTACAGCTACTCCTCCACAGTACCGCCAATTCTCGGCACGCAATCAATGCCACGTATACTCGCAACAACATTTCGTGGAACAAGTATTATGTAGCGGCCGTAACGCCACAAGCGTTATGCACGCTAAACATTACGCTTCTCGTCCAACGATGGCAGTAATACTCACAGGTTTCTGCAGATGAGGCGGAAAAGCTGGAAACGACGTGGGCACACTTCCCACCCGCAGTCGCGTCGTTTGCCCAGTGCGGTCAAAGCACTCAGGACTGAAATGTACAGAGCACAGGCGGTCTCCATCCTTAGCGCGCCACCCTTCACGGCGAACTGCCCGCTCCCAAAGACTCCGAACTTCTGCATTCTTTAGAAACCTGTCAAGAAATATACGACAATCAACTGCGGCACACGTACACACAATGCCATTTTGCTGCTCTTTCATGCGCGGGCCTGCAAGCAACTACAATGCGGCTGAAATGACCGCGAGTAGAACACGCTAAATTTCATGTACTTGCAGGTGAAATGTGAGGCCAGAACCTTTCTTCAGCCTGTTTGTGCATCCGTAGGCAACGCAGGAGGTAACCATTATCCAAGAGCAAGACTTGCACTCATTGAAAACTTTGAAGAGAACAGCGTGCACCAGCAACGAAGCGTGGAGGCGACACACCGGCAGCGCGCTTTCTGCCTCCGGCAAGATGGCTGCCGCTGGCGTCACCTGACGGGCGTCGTTTCCACTCCAGCAAGTTTTTATATCCTCCTTGGGCCGGACCCACCCGAGAGAGAGCTGCAAACAGACACGGCCTCATTGTGTCAACTGCGGGGGCCCTCACTCTGCAGACACCCCGGAGTGCCCCCGGTGGCAGGAGCAGCGGAAGGTTGCCACTCTCATGGCATCTTCCCCAACCATCCTCTCGAGGCGTGCAGTCGCAGTGGCGGTGCGAGAGGAGACTCAGGAGGCGCGGACCTTTGCAAGCATGGTGAAGGGCTACCCTGCGCCGCCCCCCCCTCCGGCCAGACCCATCCCGGCGCCTCGCAAATCTCGTCGCCAGCCACTCCAGGGACTGCAGTCCACTGACACTGCTGCCCCTATGGCTCTGCCGGCGGCCACTGCTGTTCCTCAGGCCCCACCTGCTGCAGCTGCCACTCTCGCGGCCCAGCCTGCAGCTATTGTCCCCGGAGGCCATCCTGTTGTGCCCATGGCTCCTGCGGCCCCGCCTGCTGCGACAGTAGCGTTACCTCCAGCTGACCCGGCCTACCAAATTGTCGCCACCCTGCTGCACACCCTGCCATCTGTGGGAGAAACTCTTCCTCTGGACCACCCCCTTCGAGCCCTCTGTTTACAGACGGGAGGCTCACCGCTCCCCACAGCCAATCATGGCTAGCTCCCCGCCCGGAAGGAGTCGAGGCCACCGCCCAAGCGTTCTGCAGTGGAACGTCAACTGGCTGGGGCGGCGAAGAGACGACCTGGCAGAGCAACTTCTGCGGCGCGATTACGACGTGCTTGCACTGCAGGAGGTGTATGCCCGGGCGGAGGACCTTCGCCTTCCAGGGTATGTTGGATACAGCAACAGGACTTCCTTCACCCTGGCGATCTGCCTTGATGGCCCCTGCCGGAACGACAGCCACCAGCAAGGGCGTTCCCGGTGTGCTGTCTACGCCAGGCGGGAGCTCCCGCAGGCAGAGGTAAAGGTGGCTGACCTGGTTGGAGGCCCCTTCGAATGCTGCGCCGTCCGCATCCACATCGGGGGCAGGACACCACTGTGGCCAGCATCTACGTTCGGCCGGGCCAGCCTTGGGACCCCAGTTGCCTCCATCAGCTGGCGCATCGCCTGGGCAGGGAGTTACTGCTTTGCAGTGACGTCAATGCCAAACACCCAGCATGGGGTGGCCGCAGGACTGACGCTCGAGGCAGGGAGGTGCGTGATGTCCTCCAGCAGCTGGGGCTGGCGATCCTCAACTCGGGTGCCAACACCTTTGTCCGTCGTGGGCAGCAGGCCACCAGCATTGCCATAGATCTCAGCGTGGCAACGGAGGGTTGCCAGTACGCCTGGTCGCCATTTCGGACACCTGGGGCTCGGACCACCTGCCCATCCTGCTGTCTCCCTTCAGAGGTAGGCCTCCACGGGACCGCGAGTACCGCGTGGTGGATTGGCAGGTCTACCGGCGACTACTCATGCAGGACACGAGCAGCGGGGACCTGCTGCAACTGGTGGCCCACAGTGCAAGGGCAGCAACAGTCACTGCCAAGGTCCAGCAGGGACAGCCCGTCCCGAACATCCAGCACCTGGCTCTGAGGGCGGCACGGCGACGTGCAGAGCGGCAAGCCCTGAACAAGGGCCAACCGGAGCTCTGGATGGTCTTCCGGCGAATTGATGCCGTCTGCAGACGCCACGCACGCAGGCGCCGGAACCAGGGCTGGCAGGGCGTTTGCGTCTCGATCAACAGCTCGCGTGATGGGACGAAGGCCTGGCGCCTGCTGAAGTGCCTGCTGATGGCGCCCCGGGCCTTGAACCAGGGACTGTCCCTGGCTGTTCACCTGTCGATCACGGCTGCGAACCTGGCAGAACGGCTGGCTGACCAGTTTGCTGCCAGAGACAGAGCCCCACTGCCTGCTGCACCACCGCCTGCTGCCCTCCCTTGCCCTACCTCTGGTCATCATCCCAGATGGGTGTCCGCGCAGGTGCGGGAGCTGTGCGAAGAGCCCATAGGGATACACGAGCTGGTGGCAGCCCTCGAGAGGACCAAGCGACGAAGTGCTCCAGGGGCCGACGGCATCACCTTCTAAATGCTCTGCAACCTGGATGGAGGTGGCCGTCAGCAACTCCTGGAATACTACAACGACGTCTGGTGCACCGGAGTCTTACCCGAGTCCTGGGGAACTGCAGTGGTGGCGCCAATCTTGAAGCCCTGGAGGAAGGCCACGGCTCTCTCCTCATACCAGCCAGTCTCTCTCACTTCCGCGCCCTGCAAGGTGATGGAGAGGGTAACTCTGGAGAGACTGGAGTGGATTGCCGACCACCTGGGCTTCTTCCCGGAGCAGCAGATGGGCTTCAGGCGACACTGGTGCACGGCAGATTCGATCTCGGACGTCGTCGCTACCCTCGAGGACGCCAGGAGCAGCGGGGACGTGGCCATGCTGCTGCTGCTGGACGTGGAGAGTGCCTTCGACGGACTCCCACACGTGGCGGTCGAGGTGGCCCTGGACCGCCTCGGCATCAGCGGGAGCCTCCGAGGCTTCGTGACCGCCTTCCTGTTCGGGAGGACCTTCCGTGTCCGTGTTGGAGGGGCAACCAGCCAACCTAAGGTCATCACTGCTGGTGTCCCACAGGGTTCAATACTGAGCCCCTTCCTCTTTAACATGGCACTAGCAGAACTTCCGGCGTCTCTCCCAACAGACACCAGGTTCCCGGCCTGCTGCTCCGTCTACGCAGATGACGTGGCACTCTGGGTCCGGAAACCAAGGCGGTCCATCCCAGCCATCAGGATATCACTGCAGGCGGTCCTCGACGCAGTGATAACCTACCTCGGAGGCATCGGGCTTAAGGTCTCTGCCACCATGACCGAGGCTCTGCTGATTCACCCGCTGGCGGCAGCTCGCACCCACGTGAGACGGCTGAGGGTTGGCAACCGCAGCCTGCCTTGGAGGCTGGTGGTGAAATACCTGGGGCTCACCATCGACCACCAACTCACGTGAATCCCGGCTGCCAAGGCTGCTGCCACCAAGGTGGGCGCGTCCAGGGCGCCATCAGCAGGCTGCAGCTGCGTGGCCGCGGCTGCTCCACCAAGTGGGCCCTCTGGCTCAACCAGGCTGCGGCGTCCTCGGTCCTTCTGTACGCCTTCCCGCTGGTGAACCTGACACCGGCCAGGAGACGCCTGCTGGAGGGACTCCACAGGGGTGCACTGAGGGCCATCCTGGGGCTTCCCAAAAGCTCGCCGGTGGCAGCGACTCTCGCGGAGGCAGGAGAGTGGCCCCTGACGTTACGTATGCTCCAACGGGCGCTGGGCCACATCGACCGCCTTCACCGCGCCACCGATGGCAGGGCCCTCCTGGAGCGTCTCCGCAGTCAGCCAGGATCACGGATGGGAGGCCTGTGCCTGCTGTACCACCAGATGGTCCCAGATCCGCCAGTCGTGGTTGCCTCTCCACCGCCTCACCCCCAGCCACCAGAGGTCCACCTCTGCTTGGAAGGGGCAACCAAGCGACGCACCCCTGCGGCCGCACTGCAACAGGCAGCCTCCTGCAAGCTCCAGGAACAACTGGAGGGACGGCTGCAGGTGTTCACGGACGGATCTGTGATGCCAGACGGAGCGCAGCGGCCGCATGCGTAATCCCGTCTAGAGTCAACAGCAGGCAGTGCAGGCTACCCTTCCCGGCGAGCTCCACGGCTGCGGAACTGACTGGACTGCATCTCGCGGTAGACCTGCTGGCTGAGGACATCCCCCTTGAGCCGTTCGTGGTCCTGTGTGACAGCAAGGCAGCCCTGCAGACCCTGGCCAACTCCCGCGGTACTGGATTGACGGCCTGCCTCATGGCAGCCAAGGTTCGGGCCCTCACCGACGCCGGGGTGTCCGTCTCCTTCCACTGGCTCCCTCCCACGTGGGCTTCGCTGGAAACGAGAAGGCGGACACACTCGCCAAGGCTGCCCACCAGCCTGGTACTCCCTACTCCTGTGCCGTGGTGGCCAGGGACTATTCACAGACCCGTGTCAAGAGGCTCCTCGTCACAGTCCACCCAGACCCGAGGGCGTTGCCAGCGGGCGAGGACCAAAGCCTCTCCCAGAGACGGGCCTCACCAGGAGAGAACGGGCCTCCCTGTTACGACTGCGGACCAGCTGCGTGTGGACAGCGGCCCGCCGCCACGCAGAGGGCCTCTGTCCCTCCCCGGACTGCAGCAGTTGCGGAGACCCAGAGACCCTCGAGCACCTCCTCTGTGCCTGCCCTGGCTTAGCACAGGAACGCTTGAGGGCCTACAAGGCCTACAGGAGACAGGGTCAGCCCGTTTCCACCCTGGAAAACCTGCTGTTCCCATCTCGTCCACATCCAGCAACACTCCGTAGCCTGGCGGAGTTCAAGGAGGAATCAGGAATTGCTGTCTACAGAAGCTGATCCCAGAAGCCATGCTGCCCTTGCCCTTGCCAATGGCGTGCTGCTCGCGCTGAAGCGGACTGGACATCGCTCCTTACACACCACACACTATTTCTCCTATCCTCTTTCATCCCCCTCCACCCCACCCCAAAGGCACTGCGCCGTGTCGCCTGTAGGCAGACAGAAATTAGGTGCCTTCTCCATTTTCCTCATGAACCACTAACAACAACACTGATGCAGCTGACAGGGCATAGTCCTTTCAAACGACAATTTTTCTCGGAAAGAAGACATTCTAAAACCCTGTTTTTCGCTGCACCACAATTTTACTCTTGGACTTGCGCTGACCCAGTGGACTCGGTGCGCTGGACCAGGACTCGGTGCGCTGACCCAGCTTCAAGTCAGTGACAGAATTAGAAATGTGGCTTTCAGTAGTATTCCAACAAAAATCCTGGCATAGTTTAAATGTCCCAAGTTTACGATCCTGCCCTTCTATTTTAGTGTTTAGCGCACTCGCAACACAAGGACCAAACAACAACTTATGAAGGCAGGCTTTTAATTACATTGGACTACTTGACACACGAACAATTCTTCACTTCGTTAACTAATAAAGTTTTACTATAATAAACGAGTTGAAAAAAATGAGCTCTTGCTCTCTTGCGGCACCTTAAAGCTATGTACTCATCGAACGGACCCCATTCTGCATGAGTAGTCCCGTGCGCTTGGCCGGACATGCATACCACCTGGGTCACACGAAATGTTCACAACCAAATGTAAAAATTGATCTTCAAACTTGATTTTCTGCACTAATACTGAACTTGTGAATGTGAAACACACATGGTTCTCAAAGTGCGGTGTGTCAATTTAAGCAAAATCATTGTTTAATTCTATACCTTCGAATTATTTTTGCAAGAATAATCCTTCGAAACACACTTTAAAAACTTGGGCTACATGTCGTATAAATGTATACTCAAGATTTTTTAGGTGTTATTAATTCTATCGGCGCTTTTCATGTGCTCTTTTGGAATGCATATATATATACGACGGTACACTCAAGAAACTGGAAAACGCTACCCAGTGGACTCACATGTACAAATAAACACGCACTTCTCGCTTCTGTCGGAATGCTGCTGGTGTTGAACCTTCGACCCTGAAGATTATGAGCGCCACTCAACCGCAGGTGCTAGCCTGGGGGTGGCACACCGGGCACTTGCCCCCACCCCCGAAAAAAAAATTAATTTTCGCCGTGGCAGAGAGAGATAGAAATGTCCATCTTAGGGGGTGCCCCTTCCGAAATTAGGGCGGTCCCCCTCACCCCCCCCCCCAGAAAACATATATCGGGTTACGCACCTGCTCAATTGACCAGAAATTGCCACTATGAAATCTACATCAGAGGAAGCTTCATTATGGGATAGAATGCTAGGCGCCCCAATCCTCATCTTCACCCACTGCTCATTCACACAGACGTCACCATGGTTTTAGCCAAGGTGGATTCAACCTAATAGGAAATTTTTCACTTTTGCATGCATGCATATATATATATATATATATATATATATATATATATATATATATATTGTAAGCACATTCCAAGCATTTGATCGTTCTCACTTGCACATACCCATCATCATCGTTCTCACTTGCACATACCCATCATCATCGTTCTCTCTCTTGGTGTGGTTCTGAGCCGAGCCAGACATCGCAGAATAAACGCTTCTGCTCGCCCTGCCTGCTCGCCGTACCTAGTCTGCCTGCGTCTTTCAGAGTGGTGGAGGTGCTGGGTACAATCGGCGACCAGATCGGAGCTCCAGGTGGGAAATGAACGTAGGAGGACGTCGGGATCTTACCCCGACGAACTTGAAAAAGAAGTGAACGAGATGCTATCGCGAAATATAATACGACCTTCTTCGAGTTCCTGGGCATCTCCAGTCGTTTTAGTTAAAAAGAAGGATGGCTCTGTTCGTTTTTGCATTGACTACCGCGCGTTAAATAAGATCACACGCAAGGACGTATATCCTATGCCTAGAATTGATGACGCTTTAGACACACTGCAAGGGGCGAACTATTTTTCGAGCCTTGACTTACGATCAGGTTACTGGCAAATCCCGTCCTGTTTGCTTTTACTGCGGTATACGAGGCCACATTTCTCGTTACTGCCGTCGCCGCCAGCAAGAGGAACGACGAGGCTATGCTGAGTTCGAACGAGACCGGTTCCGAAGACCAGATCTTTATGCTCCAGACACCTACCCGTCCGCGCAGTACCGGTCTCCGTCTCCTCCAGTGTCCCCTCGTCAACATCAGGAATACCGCTCCTCCAGACGACGCTCTCCATCGCCCTATCGCCGCTCCGCATCGCCACTTCGTCCAATCATCTCCCGTCCTGTTGACCAATCTTCGGAAAACTAAGGATTGCAGTTTTTGGAGGGAAAACTGCGTCCCGTCGACCAACAAAAATACCTCCTGTTCGCCCAGCTAATATGTTGTCAGTGACTATTGAAGGTATTCCTGTGCAAGCTCTCGTTGACACCGGTGCAACCACTTCTGTTTTGCGTAGTGACTTGTGCTCGCGCCTCCGTAAAGTCAGAACGCCCTATGTGGGACCTGTGTTGCGTGGGGCAAATAACGTGCTGATTCAACCTGACGGACAGTGTACGGCTCGTGTTTCTATTGATGGTATACGTCACCACATCGAGATGATTGTGTTGCCCACGTGCATTCATGAACTTATCCTTGGTTGGGACTTTCTGCATTCTGCTTCCGCTGTTATATCCTTTAAAGAGAACGTCATTCACATAACGGATACAACGGATGCGCCCATTCCAGTTTCATCACCCTCGATCTCCAACTTGGTCATTGTTGAAGACTGCGTCCTGCACCCTGGTCACGAACACGTGATAGCTGTCGCATCTACCCAAGTAACCGACGGTGATGCACTTGTGGCTCCTTCGTTTCGCTGCACCTCCCGTGGAATTCTCGTCGCCTCTTGCCTCCTCCGGTTTTCCTCTGGCTGCGCTTTTCTGCCCGTTTCTAACACAACTGCAGAATCTGTGCTGCTGCCCAAGGGAATGACAGTGGCAAAGATTGACTTCTCTCCATTGACCTCCATCGCGACACTCTGCCCGTCTTCGTCACCAGTACCAGCTCCAGGTTCACGTTATTTCCCTTTTCGACCTGTCATTGGTTCAGACCTCACACCAAAACAGTCTGAAGCACTATTGGCCCTTTTGGCTAAGCACAAAGCCTGCTTTGATAGCTGTACCACAACACTGAGTCAGACTTCCGCGGCTGTACATCGCATTGAAACCGACGGTTCTCGTGTGATACGCCGTCGCCCATATCGGGTTTCGCAATCAGAGAGAGAAATAATTGAAAAAGAAGTGAGAACGATGATGATGGGTATGTGCAAGTGAGAACGATCAAATGCTTGGAATGTGCTTACAATATATATATATATACAGATAGATAGATAAAAGGTAAAGAAGTGTATACTAACAGGCTTGTTTTCCAGTGTTTTGACGCAATTATAATGAGATCTAACAGACAATATTGAATTTATAGAGAAAGTTATTAGGCCAAATGTAATGTAAATGTGAAGAAAGAAAAGTGGGTGAAAAAATAACTTGCCGTGAGCATGAACCAAACTTGCGACCTTTGAATAATGCGTTTGATGCTCTACCACTTAGCTACCACGGAAGCTTTCGCCCCAACCACTTTATTGGGTTTATATGTGAATTTACATGTGGGAGTGTCAGTCAGTGCCTCCTGTAGCCACGGTGGCGAGAGTGGCGCACTCTTTATGAGCCTGTTTGGCGTCACGTCGCACGTGACCCTATTACGAGCTGGCAGCTGACCAATAGTCTCTCGTATACAAGCTAACGGCACCAAATCTGCCTGTACGAGACCCTCGTTAATGGATAAGGGAAGGAAATGTATACTTAAGGGCTCGTTTGTCCGTGCTTTGACACAAATATATAGAGATTTAATAGACAATAATACGAAAGTGTGTATATGGGATGTTACTTCATCAATTGTAATGTAAATGTAAGAAAGAAAAGTGCGTGAAAAGATAACTTGCCGTGAGCAGGAACCAACCCGGCGACCTTTGAATGATGCGTTCGATGTTCTACCACTGAGCTACCACGGCGGCTATCGCCCCAGCCACTTTATTGGGTTTATATGTGAATTTAAACATGGGAGTGTCAGTCAGCACCACCTGTAGCCACAGAGACGACTGCGGCACACCCTTTATGAGGCTGTTTGGCGTCACATAGCACGTGAACCTATTACGAGCTGGCGGTTTGTATACAACCGAACGGCACCAAGTCTGCTAGTACGAGACCCTTGTTAAGGAAAGAAGTGTATACTTAAGCGCTCGTTTTCCCGTGCTTTGACGCATCATCAATGATATCTAACAGACAACAATGGCAAGGACCAATCGTAACATAAATGTGAAGAAATGTATATATGATCACACATACAAACATATGCACGAGCATATAAAGTATGTATGATTGAACCCCCCCCCCCCCCCCCCGGAAAAAGTTCCTGGCTGCACTACTGAACGTTACCTATGTTGACTTTCCACATGGTAAACAGTTTACAGGGGAAAATGCCTTACAACGACAGCAGTTATCAACACTCGAGAAATTTGCTTACGCCGAAACACGCCCCACTCAGTTTTTCGACAAATAAGATAAACTCGTCGACCCCACTTTAATTGAGCATTAGACGTCTCTATAAAAGCAGTGGCATGCGGATTGTACACCAACAACACTGCGTTTTCTAGAGCCGACAAGTTCAAAGTTGAAACTCCTAAGTCAAACGGCCAGCTACAAAAATTTTGTTGTTTTTTTTTGCGATCTATTTGCGTCCATATTTGGCTGCAAAATACTATTACGAAACCGATGAGAGAGCACGTTTATCAAACTTTGGCGAGTACCGACATGTTTTAAAACACTTTCTTTTTAAAACTCAGAGAGAAACTGAGACGGTGTGTGCGAGTACTGCCGACGTTTTTCTTTAAAGCAGTTATCCACCATGTAAATAATATCGACACAGTTGATTTCATGTGTCTCTAATGCACGTGATTATCAACTGTTTTAACTACAACGACGAATGGCGCTTGTTCATCAGCGAACAAAAATAGTCAACCTTGAGAGCCTGCATGGTCAGCTGTTCCTTTTTGTTTTTTGTAAGAGCTATGCACAACCACTGAAAACCTTTTTTTTTAATCCAGCGCACGATGGTTATTTGTTTGAAGACAGTTTTATGGTGCGTGTTTGCTGTTTCGATTTCAAAAAGCTCGTTTCATGTAAACGTAAAGTCGCAACGGAAACAAATTAGCATACGATAGCGAGATTCCATTTTGCGAAAAAAAAAAGGGGGGGGGGGCTGGCGGGCAGCAGCCAATCTTGCTGTTTGCCCTTGCAAAACTCTATATCCTAAGAAAGTTCTTCTTCATTTTTTATCGGCTGATGTAGCTATGCAGATATATTTTTTTCTCCTGGGGATATGAGCAACCATATCTTTATCGCGTTTGCCCCAAAACAGCTACTTGTTGGAGTGATTTTCGCGCTTTCAAACCACGAATGATCCTGGCGCTCACGATAGGAGCGTGCCCGTGAAAAATGGCGGCACGTGACACATTCTTGCAGTTCCAGAAACCGGCCACTTGTGCCACTCTTTCATCGTTGAGAGTTCCATGGTGTGCCACGTCAGCTCTAAAAACCACGTTTAAGCGAGCACTGCGTGGACAGCCATTTTCAACCAAGGCTGCACGGGTGTCTCATGAGCTCCGTGTACATGGACGCGACGGGGGTGGGCTGAGTTGAGTGGCGGGTTCAGCTTACCTCGAAGCGCCCGAGTTTATATGAACTCACACGGACGAGTTGAGGTGAGCGGCGATCGCAGCGACGCTTTGCGTCGAGGCGAGCCGAAAGCCCGTCTTCCGGTACCGGTTTTCGCTTCTCCAAGCCTGCGCTAGAGTGTACTAGAAGCTTTTGAGTGGCGCGAGCGGCTGCGTGGGAGCGGCCGTTTCGGCGTGGAATGATGCGGTGGCGCTGGCGTCGACCAATCTACCCGGGCGGATGGCTGGCAGGCGTTCCGCGTACGTGTTGGTACCTCTCTGTCGCGCCAAGTGTGAAGATGATCTCCCTCTTTTTTTTTCTTATTCACATACCTCCCCTTTTCCGCACAAATAAACGTTATTTGACATTATTGTTATTGAAGTTGCTGCTGACCGCACTGCAGCCCGAAGCAGCATAGCACATTGTACAATATAACGAGCGCGTTTTTTTTTAATTTTTAAAGTGTAGATAATTTATACTAGAAACCAGCTGGCCGGTACACACCAGAAGCGCCCCCCCCCAAAAAAAAAGAAAAAGAATATGCTGCACACAAAACGAAGAACTCTTGGTCGATTCCTTGTAAAACACCAAAGCTGGACTCAAATAAGAGGCTCGTTGCTTGTGGCTGCGTGAACACACGACAAAATGTAGGCTTTATTGATATTATTTGAAGAACAGCAGAGTTTTCCCAAACCTCTTTTTGGTTTTGAAATATGGGAATAGATTCATTGTTGTAGGACCCACAGAAATGCAAATACGTAATACCGCAGAAGAATGTCTTAGGTGAAACATAGTAGGCGAAGATTTTGAGAGTTTAAAAAACGCAACAATACTGCAAAGCAAAGTCGTAACTAATGATAATCTTATTGAATAATATAAAATTGCAAGGTTTACATATTTAAAAAAAGAATACATTTGGACTTAGGTAAATTGTAAAAAACGTAAAATATAGAGCCAGGATACAAAAAACATAAAACAAAGCAAACAAAACGACAGAGTTTATGTTGTCTTTCCAAAATGCATTTAAATAAAAAAAAAGATGTTATGGTCGAAACATCGTTTGAAGGGACACTGAAGTGTAACAATGAATTGGCTTAGATTGATTAATTATGCACCGAGATCCCTAATGCTGCTAAATTTACCATCACTGGTTTAATACAAAAAGATTCAAGATCAAATATTTATTTTGAGATTTCGCGTCATTATTTGCACGTTCTCTCGCTTACAAGCCTCTTCTAGGAAAAATTGTTTTTCTTCTTGGTGTACCGTCCAAAAATTAAGTGTGTAAGAAAATATGCACGAAAAATGACGTCCTTTTTACGCCACTGTAGCATTTTATAGCCTACTCAATTTTAGGTGCTGCTGTGCGCTTCTTCGTTTCTCATCCCGCGACTTGTTCAAACAGGTGAAGTATACGGCTCGTTGAATGCAAAGTTCACGAGTGCTAGGATTCAGTGAGCACGCTACGTACGACACGCCGTCAAATCCAGAAAACTCGTGCAGCGCCCATGACTTTCATGGTAGGACAAGACCACGAAGGTCACCGAGAGTGACAACCGCGTCAGACGAGGGACTTGAGCTTGCCTCGTCAGCTTCGTCGCCATCTGAAGAATTTGCACCGTTGGTATCCACAAGGAGCTGTGCAGGAGTGCTAATGCGTCGCCGTTTTCTGTTGTCATTCTCAGCCGGCACACACTGATGCCGCCGCTTTGTTTGGGTCCGCAGAGCTGGAGTTTTAAGCGTCAAATATGCAGGCAGGTTGGGCAAGATCGTCGGGACTGCATCAGGGGCAAGTGTCGGCGTTCCCCTAGGAATTCGGACTTGAACACCATTGATAACATGTACGTAGTCTCTCACAATGAAATGCGGTTCGTAATGTAACTCGCACACAGCACAATCGGCGTCAAGTGGCTTGTCAAGCCGATGGAGGTTCCGCTCCCAAAGAAGTCGTCGTTCTTCGTCTTTCGGGGCCTTAAAGAGCGATAACTTCTGACTTTGTTGCACACGCGGATATCCAGTTGTGCAACCTGGCACGTAACAATGGTTTAGACGGTGCTTCTTCGTCATTTCGCGACTAAAACCGAGATGCCGGCCATGCCGCCGAGCCAGCCGAGTAAACCAAGGGGGTAGATTGGGCGATGGCAGCGCCGCCGCTACTTTCACCACAAGTTGGGGATGGAGAAAGCAAGGGGAAAGCGTTTCGGTAGCGCCACTCAAAAGTTCTAGTACACTCTACCTGCGCTCTCGCCTCTCGCCGCTGTGGGCTGCGGTTGTTTACGCAGTTGTCGCTCCGCCACCGCGATGGCTGTCTTGGTATTTTTTCTCAGTTTGCACCAGCTGTACTTTATGGTTGTGTTGGTGTCTTGGCTAACACTGCACAACGCGATGGCAGCAGTGGTTCTGTTGCGGCACAGCGCTCGCCGCAGGCGTATCCGCAGCCTGACGCACCGTCCCCTGTTCACCCCTGGCTGGTCTCTCCAGGAATTCGCCGTACCGAATATAAATAATATTTTCTCGCGTAAAACAAAGATTCGTATTAAACTTACAGAAATAAATATCGTTTCTGCACCCTTTGAAATGATTTCAAGTGTATATTTTTATATGGAGCGCCACACAGACCGATAAGTGCCTGAACATGAGCAATATTGCAAATTTTTCAAAGTTCATGTGCCAGCACTTACAAACTACTGTCTTCGCGACTCGTGTTTTTCCCCCACTTACCGTCAACAATGCAAGCAAGCTATGCAGCTGCGTTGTCTCTGGAAAAGTTGAAAAGCTGTAAAATTTCTGACTTTGGTCAAGAACACTGCATTGCTTCCCCGCAAAGCACATTAACATACACTAGTGGTGAATGCGTTTTAAAAAGGAAATGCGGTTCTTTTCCTACCGACTGGAATCGTTTTGCCGTGCTGCGTATAATATTTCACTTTTTCGAAGTTTCGTCGCAACCTAACTGCCACCATATTTAAGAAATTAAAATTTTTTTTAGAAAATTGGTTCCAAAATTGAATAGTGTAATAAAGTGACCAACCATTACTTTTTATAGTGTAATCGTAGATGGTCTAGCGTACTGTCTGGGATATTTGGCGTGAAATGACACTCATCTCCTCCAAAACCCGAAAACAAAACCCGAAAAAACGTTCGAAATGCCTAAGTCCATTCAGGGATTCATGAAACACGAATTAAAAAGAGCGAAACCAACCCTGGACTACGCTTTTCTTCTGGGGGAAATTACGTGTATTGGTAAAGGCACTTAATTTTTGTAATAAAGCCAATTTACACCACTTGCAAAAAACTCAAAACAAAACTTACAAAGAATAAAATACCCGAAAGTATTTGCCTTTTCATACTCGAACCTGGCTGTGAAGAACGCAAAATAAATGCAAGCGGAGTTGGAATGCTGCGCATAGGTAGACAATTCTGTGAATTTACGTAAATGTATTCAGATGGCGAGGTGACCAGAAACTTTATTAAAGCGTTCATGTGCACGTATTTGAGATTTCTAGCGCACAAGCCGATTTCCTGCTACGGGCAGAGCAAAATAGCCGGTCGTGAGAACGATAACCAACAAGCTCTCGTAGAACGTGCCAAGCAAGATTTAAACGTAAAAGTGATCTGCATTTACCGCATAACAGAACGATGCCCTCCGCGCGTACCGGCCGACAGAGATAGAGCAAAGTCGGAGTGATGGGGACAGGGGAAGCGGAGACCGTGACGGGCGGGAGAGGTCACGAGCCGTCAACTCAGCGCGACCGGTTATACATGCCCTTTCTGAGCGCGGCGAGTACGGTGAACCTACCCCCTGTCTCCGGGTCGACGGGACTCGCCGCGGCGACTCTCCTCCCCGACGCGTCCGCTTTACATGGGGAGGGCGACTCCAAAAAACCTGTTTATTTCGACTCAACGCGCCCTCGTCGGGTCAATGTAAACGGGCCTAATTCTGACCTCTGCGTGGCGAGTCTGCGCTTCATGATGATGGTAGCCTGCCCTTTTGCGACGGGGGCACACACTGAGTGTGTTGGCCTCAAGGAACAGAAAACCAATAAATAGGAAAAAGCACACGCGACGAAAGAAGGAGACACACACAGCAGCGGTGATTTTGGGGAGCGCTCCGACCTCTCAAAAAAACTTTTTCAAAGACATTTTTACCAAAAAGAGGGGATATCTCTATTATGGACTCGCACGGGAGCAGAGGGGCCGATTTCCTTGCTTCGGAATGGAATTTCAGACAGCCGCCCCTGTTAACAACATAGGCCCGTTTGCGTTCTTCACAGCCAGGTTCGACTATGAAAAGGCAAATACTTTCAGGTATTTTATTCTTTGTAAGTTTTGTTTTGGGTTTTTTTGCAAGTGGTGTAAATTGACTTTATCACAAAAATTAAGTGCCTTTACCAATACACGTAATTTCCCCCAGAAGAAAAGCGTAGTCCAGGGTTGGTTTCGCTCTTTTTAATTCGTGTTTCATGAATCCCTGAATGGACTTAGGCATTTCGAACGTTTTTTCGGGTTTAGTTTTCGGGTTTTGGAGGAGATGAGGGTCGTTTCACGCCAAATATCCCAGACAGTACGCTAGACCATCTACGATTACACTATAAAAAGTACGAGTCGCGAAGACAGTAGTTTGGAAGCGCTGGCACATGAATTTTGAAAAATTTGCAATATTCTTCATGTTCACGCACTTATCGGTCTGTGTGGCGCCCCATATAAAAAATATACACTTTGGATGATTTCAAAGGGTGCAGAAACGATATTTATTTCTGTAAGTTTAATACGAATCTTTGTTTTACGCGAGAAAATATTATTTATATTCGGTACGGCGAATTCCTGGAGAGACCAGCCAGGGGTGAACAGGGGACGGTGCATCAGGCTGCGAATACGCCTGCGGGGAGCGCTGTGTCGCAACAGAACCACTGCTGCCATCGCGTTGTGCAGTGTTAGCCAAGCCACCAACACAACCATAAAGTACAGCTGGTGCAATTTGAGAAAAAATACCAAGACAGCCATCGCGGTGGTGGAGCGACAACTGCGTAAACAAGCGCAGCCCTTTCTCCATGCCACAGCGGCGAGAGGCGAGAGCGCAGGCTTGGAGGAGCGGAAATCGGTACCGGAAGACGGGCTTTCAGCTCGCCTCGACGCAAAGCGTCGCTGCGATCACCGCTCACCTCAACTCGTCCGTGCGAGTTCATATAAACTCGGGCGCGTCGAGGTAAGCTGAACCCGCCACTCAACTCAGCCCGCCCCCGTCGCGTCCATGTACACGGGGCTATGTACACGGGGCTATTGTGAGTGAGTCTCACAATCATGACGTCAGTGTGAAGTAAGCAAAAAGAAAAAAAAATAGAAACTTGCGGGCGAGGGTGATAAAAGAGACAGGGAGAGAGATGAGAAAACGGCATGATAGAAAAAAGGGGGAAAAAAGAGGTTCTACCTCAGGAAGAGGAAAAGCGTTGGTAACTGTGGCGAACAGCTAAGGAAGGCCACCATGCAGAAAGGTAGGATACGAACGCGTACTTGGAAAGACCTCAGCGCAACAGCGGGACACCACCGCACATTGAGTCGTCGAGCTCGTCTTGAAACGTCATTGGCGTGAATGAGGTCACGTGGTTAGGGGGCACATTCCTACAGTGGCTTTCGTGTCTTGCTGCACTCATGGTGGGTTCAGCGGTGCGCTGTTAACCAGTTCGCTTGTAGAGTTCGTAAAAACGACACGAAGAGGAATCATGTTTTCCATAAGGTTTATCGGCCTACTGTGCTGCTTAGCAGTGGCCAACTGCGTTGACTACGACATCGAGGACCGTGTACTCGTCCTCAACGACAGCAACTTCGATGCGGCCATTAAGGAGCACAAGCACGTGTTTGCCATGTTCGGTATGTACGAGGATTCTGCCCTCTCGTTCTAATTTCCGTGTCAACAGAACAGAGTGAAAAGAAAAATGCCATCGCTTTGCCCACGCTATGCGGCTGCTGCTTACAGCACTACTGAACAAAACGTCCCATCGTTCGGTGAGCGTAGAGCGTTGGTCGTGAGCTCACGTGTTGGTTTTCTTAAAGAAAGCCCATGAAAATTTCTGATCGGTCAAGCAAACGGCGTTTTCATCCCTTGAAGTAGATGTAACAGTTCAAAAAATAAGGATGGCTCCTACAGGGACAGCTTGTAGTTGGCCTTCGTCGCGCCGTAGAAATTTAATCTAACTACCTCGGGGAGCCATGATCACAGCTTCTTGCTCGACGTTGACACGTACGGCTGATCTTCGCAGGCCACTTTACTGCTTTCACCAGTGTCTGCAATGCGCTGTCACGAAATCTCAGCAGGCGTGCAACAGCGGCGCCAATTGGGCCAATATGATAGAAATCCTTATTTTTGCCCGTACCTGAACCAAACCATTAAATTTGTTGAAATAGCACTAGGCTCTACAGAAATTAGCGAACAAGCTACGAAATTTTCTCGATACCGGTAAATTTGGCAAGAAACGTAGAATGCACTAAAGTCTGTCGTTCGAGCATCATCCAATCTAATGCAATTCAACCATGAAGACCAGATCCTTAACTACTAGTTCACTATGTCCTAACCTCAGCGCGAAAGAAAATAAAAAAAAGAGGGCTCAGTGCTCCGTATCTAAAAATGTCCAGAGTCTGAAACGGCAAAGTAATTCCCTTGCAAAACAAATTTAAAATATACTAAACTGTTTGTGATTGATGCAAACATGTCATTTATTTGTAAAAAGTTTCCTACCTTCCGCCGCTTTCTAGAACTGTATTATTTCACTCCTTATACCCCTGTCACACGGCCACCACTAAACTCCGTTGAACACTTCCCTAGAGGGTTCGACGGAGAAGGAGTTGTGGCAGTGTCACACGGCAATGACAAGATTGTAACAGTTGCCACGAGGGGGCTCAGCTGACGCTGTTTGGTTTTCGGAAAAGTATTTTAATTTCATCTGTATTAATTTTTTGTGAACTCTTGTTATGCGGTTTTTACAAAAAAGCACTATTAAGTAGGTATGCGAGAAACAAACCAATAAATATAATTTCAAATAAAAAAGCATTCGCTAAATGTATCGGTGCTGCTAGTGACGCTGGCCACATTGTGTTTTTAGTTGTTTTGTTGACTGTGTACATGCCCGGTACGAAAGTTCTTATGTTTTCTTGTCTCTTGAGCGCACGTTTTGTTTTCTTCAGCCATGAGTGACTCAACGGACGACGTGAGGAACAGGTACGATATTGCGCTGGTAATGACGTTGATCGGCTGGTGCCAGCTGGCCCGACTCGCGAGGCACGGTGTGTAGGGCATTGGTGTTGAGAGTAAGTGAACTCTGGCGGGCGTACATATATATGAACAAACACGCGTTGTGAAAGTACTACAACGAAAGAACGTTTAATATTGCCAAAATGTATTATTCTTTCACTGCGGCCACTTCTTGCTCAAACTTTTTCTCTGACCTCTAGACTGCTGGGAACGAGAGTACCTCGTTTCGCTGTGAAGGGAGATCGTGGAACGTTCTTCGCGAAATGCTCCGTTTACCTTCGTTTGCGTAAGGGCGGTCGTGTGACACGGGCCGCATCTTCGTTGTCGTGAGGACGTGGGAGTTAAACGGTCTTCGTGATTGACCGTGTGACAGGGGTATTACCTCTTCATCATCTATCATTTACGATTAATAAGCTAACCATTGATCTAATTACTATTATGTATATTTGACTCCCGACTGAGGGCCACTCTCTACTTTTATGTCCATTTGCCAGAGTTTTAATTACTACTCCAAAACACCAACGAAATGGGATACAGCCTGAAAGGCAGCCCCTGTCTTTTCTTTAGCAGTATGAACTTTCTCACGTTTAACTTTCACGCACACCAACCGCCCGCGACGTATTCCCTCAACGTAACAATAGGGAGTTTTAGAATAGCGCACCGCGAGCCCTTGCGGTGCGGTCGCTGCCACTGCGCATGCGTCGTAACGCGAGTCGGCGATCGCATTCGCGGACCGCACGCAAAAAATGCGAAACTGCGTGCGGTAATGGCGGCCCGCATGTGGCCCGCAAGGGCTGGTTTCGAGGCTACGGTGTCGCTGCAATCGTGCGTTCTGGTTCGCAACCGGGGAAACGCTATTCTAAAACTCATATGGCGCCCGCTACGCCCGCAACGCTTACAAACGGTTCTCTAAAACTCCCTACTGATATAGAAGTAGCCGATTAGTTCGAAACACAGGCGCACGCAACTCGTCAGTTGACAGGTAACGGCAAAGTGGAAGTGCTACCCCTTGAAATCAGAAAACCTCGGATCTAGCGGGCATTTTGAAAACAACAATCTCAAACTTGGGCGAGATCGGAAGAAGTTGGGAGAAAATAAATGCGTAAAATATTGATCATCCAGGGCGCTAAGCCGGCCGGAGATCGCAAGGCCAGAAGTCTAAAACCGCGCGAGGTGGTGTATTGACGTTTTTTTTTCAGACAGGTAAAAAAATAAGGCCATTGGAGCTACGAGTCACATGAAGCTGAGAGCTGATGTGCGGTCAGGTGGTGTTCAACAGTGCTAAGGAAGTGCAACAGAACCCTTGCTAGGAGATAGCGCAGCAGTTTAGCACGGAATGACAAAATTCGGTTAGAATGCAGATTCCGGACCATTCTCAATTGTATATTTAAATAAAACGCGTGGTAAGGAAATCCTTTGAAGAAAAAACAAGAGTACCAGGGTGCGGCCTCACTGGCGACCACCTGCCAGTAATGCACTTCCCCACCAGAGCCGGATTGGCCAACCTGGTGCAGTACTTTGCCACTACCTCCATGACTACAGCAGTCAACTCTTGGCCCTCAGTCACCAGTGGCTGCGCAGCAACTATCCGAAGCGGCGGTCAGAACTGCGATGCAGCGGAGGGTGCTAAGAATCTCTGGATCCAGACAAGCCGCTATTGCAATCTGAATTTGGCTAGTTTCAACGCTAGAACGCTGTCTAGGGAAATAGTACAGCTGTCCTATTCGAGGAACCAGAGGGTGTTCAATGGGATATAATATGGCTCAGGGAAGTTAAGATGACACGCGAAGCTTATACAGTGCTTGAAAACAGACACGTCCTAGGCTACCGTGAATTATTTTACAGAAAAGAACTAGTGGTGGGGATTCTTATACACAAGAGCACTGCTGGCAACATAGAGGAATACTATAGCATTCCGTGAGAGGGTGGCAAGTATCATAATTAAGCTTCGGAAAAGACCCAAGATGATCGTAATGTACAGACCTACGCGCCTATATCGAGCCATGATGATAATTTCGTTGAACGCTTCTATGAAGACGTATATACATAGTCAGCCAATAATAAAGTATAGTCACAGTATACTATTCTGATAGACGATTTTAACGCCAAAGTTGGAACAAAACAGGCCAAAGACCATGAAGTGGGGTAATATGGCCTCAACTGTGGAAATGCCACAGAGGAGTTATAAGTAGAGTTCGCCGAACGTATTATCTTAAGGATCTTGAACACCTTCTTCAGAAAACGAGCTAACCATAAGAGGATGTGGTGAAGTCCTGATGGCGAAACTAAAAATGAGACAGACTTCATTTTGTGTGCACACCCAGGTGCTGTACAGGATTTGGAAGTAGTTGGCAAGATCTGATGTAGTGATCAGAAAATGGCAACAGCTCGTATGCTCCTAGGTTTAAAAAAAGCAAAGAAAAAACTTCATGATACGCAAGAATCCAAGTAATAAACTTGCAGTGAGAACGAAAGTACGGGAATCAAGAGTTTCGCTTCAGAATATACTCAAGGCACTAAACGAGGTAACTGACGTTAACAATGACGCAGTAAAAGTTAATCTTACTAGTATCATCAAAGACTGTACATTAACGAAGTGCTTCATTGGGCCGGTTGGTGCTGCATCGTATACGAAGAAGGTGCTCAACAGCGCAAACGACAGGAGGGGATAGAAGAGACGAGAGCAGAACGCGGAATTCTACCCCCTCTTGAGGTTTGCGGTGTTAAGCACCTTCTTCGTCTACCAAGAGTGCACAACGGAAGTCAAAGGTACAGTGACTGAACAGGACACCAGGAAACTATCTCAGGAGACGAAGGATCTTGTCAAGAGATGACAGACCGTGAAAACCTCAAATGTAAGCGGCAAAATTGAGCTAGTGGAGCTTTCAAAATTAACCAATGGGCGTAAGGTAGCCGTCGTCAGAAGATATAACATCCAGAGGAATTAGCATTCTGTAAAAAGCGTCAGAAGGCTGAAAGCTGCGTAGGCAAGCTTGTACATAGGTAAAAATCAAATTTTTGCATTAAGGAACAAAAAAAGCGATGTCATAATACAGATAGGATAGTTGAGGTGGCATAGGAGTTCTACAGAGAGCTGTAATGAAGCCGAAACAGCCAGGATAATATCGTGCGAAAAGATATTAGCCCAGATGAATTCGACTTCTTACCAGTAACGACAGGGAAAGTAAGGAAAGCCCTAGAAGGAATGCAAAGAGGCAAAACCGCTGAAGAGCATAACAGCGGACCTTCTGAAAGATGGCGGAGAAATTGTGTTACAAAACTTGCCACCTTATATAAGAAGTGTCTCTTGAAAAACTTAGTACCATAATCTTGGAAGAACTCCAACATCGTTTTAATCAATGATAAAGGAGACACCAAGGACCTAAAAAATTGCAGGCCAATCAGCTTGCTGTGCATTCTCTACCAAATATTTCTTAAAATATCAGCTAATAGAACTCGGGTGACATTAGAGTTGAATAAACATAGGAAAACGCCTGATACAGTCTATTTCACTATTGACCATAATATTACTATCCATCAGGTAATAAACAAATGCGCAAAATACAACAAACCCTTATACATAGCCTTCATAGAACACGAGGACACGTTTGACTCAGTCAACACATCAGCAGTAATGCAGGCACTACGGAATACGGACATCGAAGAGCGCTATATAAACATACTGGAAAAAATCTACGGTGGATCCACAGCCACTATAGTTCTCGATAAAGAAAGCGAAAGAAACACAATAAAGAAGGGTGTAAGGCAGGGAGACACGATCTCTCTAATGCTATTCACCGTGTGTTTACAGGACATTTTCAGGACCCTAGACCAGGAAGAGTTAGGGGTAAGAGTTAATAGAGAGTATCCTAATAACCAGTGACTCACTGATAGTATTGCCATGATGAGTAACATCCGAGGATGAATTACAGCTCGTGACTACAGAACTGGACACTCAGAGCAAAAATTGGGCCGTAATTTAATATGCACAAAACTAAAGTAATGTACAACAGTCTCGGCAGAAAACAGCACTTCGCGGTAGGTGGAGAGACGCTGAAAGTTGTGAAGAATGTGTCTATAGTTAGGTAAGGTAGTAAGCGCGGAGCCTAACATTGAGACTGAAATACCTGGAAGAATTAGGATAGGGTGGATCACATTCGGCAAGCATTCTGAAGTCATGAATAATAATCTGCCACTAACTCTCACGAAGAAGGTATATAACAGCTAAATCTTGCCAGTACTTTCCTAAAAGGCAGAAACCTGGAGGGTTACAAAGAAGGTCCAGCTCAAATTGAGGGCGACACAGCGAGCGATGAAAATGAAAATAGTAGGTGTAACCTTAAGAGACAAAAAGAGGTCAGAGTGGGTCAGAGATCAAACCGGGGTGAAGGACTTCATAGTTGATATCAAGAAGAAATGGACATGGGGCGGGCACGTAGCACGAAGGCAGGATAACCGCTGGTCTTTAAAGGTTACTGAATGGATTCCCAAAAAAGGCACACACACGAAGGGGAGACAGAAAGTTAGGATGGCCGATGAGATTAGAAAGTTCGCAGGGATAACGTGGCAACGCACAGAACGGCACCGGGTTGATTGGCGGATCATGGGAGAGGCTTTTGCCCTGCAGTGGGCATAAACAAGCTGGATATGATGATGATGATGATGATGAATAAACAGTTTCTTATGGTGAATCAATTCATCAATCAATGAGTTTTATTAAGACAAAACCTTAACACAAAGTATGAAGTATTTTGACGAGGATCCCAAAGTTCGCGGCTGCTAAGGAGCCCTCGGTTATCGTTACAATTGAAAAAAACAAGCAAAATCAGCAGTGAGAACAGAAAAAAAACGAATATGAAAGCAAATAGGCCAGAAACAAAAAAAAACACAACATACAATGAGTAAACGTAAAAGCACCACCACACTGGAACAACTGAACAACCAATGAGTGCCTAAACTAGAATAAAAACGAAACAAGGCACTAAAACGCACTTCATTAGTACAATGTATCGCAATAAAACTGGTACACTTAAATGAAGGAACTTCACATATTTAACAAAAATGCTCTAATGAGTTTTTAAATGAAATCAAACTAATTTTACATTATAGTGAAGAGGGTAAAGAGTTCCATAATGAGAGGACACAGAAGTGTGAAGATGATTTACCATAATAGTATGAATGTTAGGTAGCAGGAGGTGATTGCTGGCCGCAAACCATGGAAGGTTAGTATTAACTAAAACGTCATATTCCATGAAATTGGTAGCGAGCTTATGTATTACGTATTTATGCAGAACCATTTGTAGATTGAATGTAAATAAGTTGCTAACAGTAAAGATATTACTACAATAAAGGAGGTGAGTGACGTTACTGTGGTGAACACAGTTAAAAAAACGCGAAGGGCTCTATTTTGTAAACGCTGTAAGGATGAAAGATAACACTGATAAGCTATGGAGCGATACCGTAAGTGATATGATAATGAATGAAAACGAGGTAAAGAAAAAGGAGTACTTTAAGAGAGAAATGTGAGCGAGCTTTAAGTAATGCGCGAATGCTGTCCTTTTTCTAACGTGAGCAACATGGAGGTTGAATTGAAGGTTTACATCGAGTAGAACACCAAGAAATGATACGCTGCCAGTGATACTAATAAAATGAAAGTCAATGTTAATCATTGGAGATTATTCACCTTGCATTGAGGTGATCTAAAAACCAGAAATTTATATTTCTTTCAATTAATAACTAGGTGATTTTTTACACCACATGATCACGTTACAAAGTGTAGCATTTATATTAATAGCGACACAGGTAACACAATTACCAGCAAATGAAATGGTTCTATCGTCATCATATAAGACGCAGTGAGCCTTGTTTATAATGTCAGGAAGGTCATTAATGTACAGTAAAAAAATATGGGACCCAGTAGTGAGCCTTGAGGAATCCTTTATTTATTGTTTTAGTCGATGAAAAAGAACCTGCTATGTATGCAATATGTTTTCAAAAAACCAGGTAACTGTTTAGAGACTTGAGGGATGCACCTGTGATGCCGTATGCGTCTTGCTTCTTGGACAAAATGAGATGAAAAGTGGTGTCGAATGGCTTTGATAAATCTAAGAAAATGGACCCGTGGATGCACCCTCAATCAATGAAGCGTTTGATTTGGTCAGAATAGGAAAGAAGGGCAGAGTTAGTTGAACTTACAGAGCGAAAGGTAAATGAACAGGACTTCAATACATTAAATTTATTCTTGTTAAGCCAAACTATGAATAATATTTGATGACTTTCATGTAGGAAGAATGAATATAGATCGGACGATAACTAGAAAGACATTGTTTATCACTTTTTTAAAACAACACAAGTACTTTGGCTATTTTTAGAGAACCAGCACCCCCAGAGAATAACCGACACCATCCAGACAAGCTTGGGCCTATTCTTATCCTCCTTTGCGAGTGCCTACGTCACAACACTATTGACGGAGTTGTTTGCCTTGTTGGCGCTTTCGGGAAATGGGAAACCGCATGAACCGGGCATATGTTTCGAATCTCTTTCAAGCAGGATTTGTAACTCGCCATTAGAACACTAACGAGTTTGTAGCAATGGTCATTTCAGAGAACGCACCCTCCGTGCTGCCCGTTTTTTCCAAAAGACGTCACCGAGAAGTGATGAGGCCTTAGCAGGCGAAAGCCTCGGACTCCGCTAATCTGTGAAGTGTTCGGATATTGTGCTCTTTCTTTGTGTTTGAGAAATTGTTCGGCTGCCTTTGCAGACCTCTCCTGCATCAAAAGTGCGAGGCCCTCGTGCCCAAATTTCCCAAGGCTGCCAAGCAGCTCGAGGAAGAAGGCTCGGACATCAAGCTGGCCAAGGTGTACACAACCTTCAAGGGTCTGCTCGCTTGGAAGTACCTGCACAGCTTGCCGACACTCATGTTTTTCCGCAATGGACATCCGGTTGACTACAAGAGTAGCCATACCATAGAGGAGATGATCCAGTGGGTTAAGAAGAAAACCGAACCACCGGCTCAGATACTCAGCACTGTGGACGATGCGAGGATCTTCGTGGACAGCGCGGAGGTCACCATCGTGGGCTTCTTCAAAAACCAGACGAGCCACGAGGCCAAAGAGTTCATCAAGGCTGCGTACACTATCGAACGGCCCGCGTTTGCCATCACATCGGACGACACCGTCTACAAGGAGCTTGGTGCCAGCAAGGACGGAGTGATGCTCTTCAAGTAGGTCAGTGCTGTACAGTGGAAGTTGGTAGCTCACCACAAGTTAGACCTACTCGATGATTATAAACAGCGGGAGGTACCGTCGACTTACTGAGGCGCTTGTAGCGACGTCGTGGCACGTAGGCTCCGCCCAGTGCTTAATAAGTATGTAGATGACGCCTACCACTCTTCACAACTTTTCATTAGTTTTATTGTCTGTGACAACCTTAGAATAAACTGGAAGGTGTATAGAGAGCATTCAGAGAAACGCTAACATGCGGCATCTACTGTATTTGTTTTGCATCTGTTTTCAAGCTGCTTCAGCATGGACAGTTACAAACACCTAAAATGAAAAATCTGTAAACCGGGGTTGCGCTGAGCTGACATTTCGACAAGAGGACACGTCTTTCTCAAGGCGAGAACAGAACAGTTTTATTCTAGCCTTCAGGCAGACAAGTCAACCTGTCGAAACGCAAACTTCCATCTTTTCTTCCTACCATTTTTTTTGAAAGAGCTATAGTCATTTATAGTACACTCGAGGACCTTCTAATATCCTTGCATCGCCTCCTATTTCGGAGCCTTTTGAAAACGAAGTGCTGTGCTCTATGTACGTCTTTATTTCCATATCCAACACCCACCCACCCCTCTCCCCTACCACAGTCCGTTCTAAAGGGGGCTTTAAAACTCTTTTTCAAATAACCACGGAATGAATTCAGTGGAAGAGCTTATTGCCTCGCAAAATAAACGCCGCAAAAATTTTAAGAGTGCATACAGTGCGACTGGAAGTACAAAAGTTTGTCGCATGGTGCAATTCCAATTTCTATTCTCTCGTCCCGACGAAAACGCTGGAAGGGCCACAGAAAAAGGACACGCACGCCTTCTGACCTTGAGCACTTTTTTCTTTGTTTTCTTTGAATGCGCGGCTTTCTCAGTGTGCTCGCGCACACATGGATGGATGGATTTATATGGCTGTACCCATTAGATCGGGTGGTGGGTAACGCCACCAAGTCATAATACTTAGTGAACCAAAAATTAGATTTAATTTTTTCTCTTTAAATAGTGAGGTTGAGGACTCGTGCTTTTCAGTGAATCTTTTAACTCATGCCTTCAGTTTAGCCACCAATCAGATAACCTCGTTCTAGTTAATTGTACCCGCTTAAAGTCTATTTCGCCCTTCCTGTCCCTAAACCCCAGTGCTTTGAAAAAATCTGCGCCATCATCCTGAACTATAGGGAAGCCCTTTACAGAACATTATCAAGTGTTCGGCAATTTCCTCTTCCTCTCCACACGCACTGCATACCGTGTCTACTCCTTCGTATTTGGCCAGTTATGTCTTGGTTCGCTGTACTCCCGTCCTCGCTTCAAACAGTAGAGAACTACCCCGAGTATTATCATAGATCCTTTCCTTGGCAATTTCCTGCATAAAAGTTCGATAGATCTCTAGTGCGGACTTCTTAATCATGCCAATTCCCCACATATCGTTCTCAGCTTCCATCACCTTCTTCTTGACCGATAATACTTTTTGGTTTGGCCCCCTGCTGTTTTCGAAGTATTTACCTGTCAACTTTCTGGTTCGCTTCCTAGGTTTGTATTGATATTCTTCATGTACAAGTAGCTGAGTACCTTTTTTAGCCCAACGCTCCTCCCCCATTTCTCTCAATCGCTTCTCAATTTTTATCTTGCTGCTACCTTCCCTGCCCTCAAATGACGTCCATCCCATATAACCTCGTACTCCCTGATTTGGTGTATTCCCGTAAGCTCCTAAGGCAAGCCTACCTATTCCACGTTGCTTAATTTATAATGTTGCTTGAGCTTCTGATCGTATGCACAAGACCACATTGCCGAACGTCAGACCAGGAACCATGACCCCTTTCCATATTCTTCTCACAACATCACACCTATACATAGTGTGCACGTGCGTCATGCAGCGCCCCTTCGTCGCTTCCGAAATGCGCCACCGGCATGCCCGGGTACCTGCCGACTCCGTCGCTTACCGCTACCGTGTTGTCTCCTCGTGCTGGCGCCCTATTAGTTTTGCCTCACCATGCAAGTTTGGGGGCTGCTAGTGAGGCAAGTTGATTTAGTAGTCCCCGAAGAGAGAGTAGAACTTCGGGGTGTTTTTTCGCCGAAAGTTGAGAACGCACTTTGCGATTTTCCAAAAAGTACCGGTGTGTTTGGCTGGCACGGATTAACAAAAAAAAACAACTTGAAGAAACTCGGTGATATTTGCGTCTTCAGGTGTAACTTCATTCCGGGTAAGTGCCGTAGCCAAGCTCTTACCTGCAAACAGAGATAGCTTTCCAAGATACTGTACATACAAACTTGTCATTGACCACTGCGTGTACAATCAGTGTGTTAGGGAGGCGGTGAAAATTGTGATGCTTATCGCAGAAATTCGGGCATTGCATTGAAAAAAAACTGTGAAAATGGATGCAAAACGATAGTAGTTCACTTTGAAGTATAGTCGATCGGTTCGAGTTGAGGGGTCAGGATTTTAAAAAAATTGGTCAAATAATTCCCTAACACGGTCTAAATCATTTTCAGGGTCTCCACTGTACATTAGCGTAAAAAAAGTAAAATACAAGGTGAAAAGGTTTCAAAACATACGCGAAAAAAGAAAGTGATGACCGGCATTACCGCGGCACGCACCACGTGAAGTCTCTATGTGCCTCGCATAATGTTTTCTGCGGCTGTTTCCACAAATTTCAATCAAACAGGCTCAACATCAGCACTGTTTAAAACACTTGGGGGGGGCGGGACGCTGCTACTTTGAGGGCGTGGGCCGCAGCAGTATATTATAATATTATATCTCTTGTAAACTTGTCTCGCTCTGCACGACTTATTTTAGATGGAAGCTGCTGCGCTTCGCTCATCCACTCTTAATATGGCAGCTCGAGAGACTTTGGGCTTCCACTTGTTCCTAGGGCACGCAATTTGTAGTGTTTGTAGTGAAAGCGAGATAATGGGCCCTCGTACGTCGTGGCGGGCAGCCGGTGTACGCGGCGGCTGGTATACGTGTCGCACATCTTGATTTTCTGATCTTGTATCGAGTGAACAAACGAGCCCTTCCTGATTCGATGAGGTCGTTAAAGTATCACAACAACAACAAAAAGCACAATCGTTCTCTTTCAACATTGTCAACAGATAACGAGCCCCCCATGAACAGCGCTGCAGCACGCGAACTGCCGTAGGTACCGAGGCATGGCGGGAGAAGGCGACAACGGTGGAAGTGACATCACATGAACACTATGTATTGTAATTCCACAGTGCCCTGTTTTTCATCACCGCTGCATTCCTGTTACCTTTAGTTACGTATATTTCGTGTTGCCTTAGGTACTCGGCCTGATTGCTTATCCATACGCCCAGATATTTGTATTTATCTGTTATCTCTAGCGTGACCTCCTGTATTCTAAGCTCACTACCTTCGTTATCATTGAAAATCATGACTGCTGATTTGTCCTTACTGAATCTAAAATCTAACCTATCCCCCTCATTACCGCAGATGTCCATCAATCTCCGCAAATCTTCCTGGTTGTCGGCCATTAGCACTATATCATTTGCGTACATTATTGCTGGTAGTGCCTGATCAATGAGTTTTCCTTGTTTGACAAAAGAGAGGTTGAAGCCCAGTCCATTTCCCTCTAATTTGGCCTCTAATCCTTGTAGGTACATCATGAATAATAAGGGTGACAGGGGGCACCCCTGCCCAAGCCCCCGTTTTACCTCTGCAGGCTTGGATACTTATTTTTCCCGCTTTATATATACCTTGTTACCTTTATAGATATCCTTTAAAAGATTAGTGACTACATGTTCCACGCCTAGTGTTTCCGGTATTCCCCACAATTCGTCTTGAACCACGCTATCGTACGCTCCCTTGATATCCAAAAATGCTAGCCACAGGGGCCTGTGTTCCTTTTCT
The DNA here is from genome assembly GCF_013339725.1 of Rhipicephalus microplus. NCBI lineage: Eukaryota > Metazoa > Arthropoda > Arachnida > Ixodida > Ixodidae > Rhipicephalus > Rhipicephalus microplus. The sequence continues at coordinate 8,810 of NW_023612610.1, read as the reverse complement.
GCTATTTCGATGCACTGCGTCAGTGAGAACAAATTGTCTTCCAACCTTCTGTGTTTCCGAAACCCATTCTGCAGTTCTCCCAGCACCCCCTCATTCTATATCCATGCCTTCAGTCTTTCCTTTATAATCTGCATCGCCAGCCTTTAGACCACTGATGTCACTGTTATAGGACGGTAGTTCTTTACGTCAGCTTTGTCCCCCTTTCCTTTATAGATCATGCTCACCCTGCTAAGTTTCCATCCATCGGGAACTTCACCACCGATTATTAGTTTGCTCACTGCCTCTCTCAAAGCCTGCTTAGACTTCGGACTTAATGACTTTATCAGCATAATTGGAATGCCATCTTGGCCTGTTGATGTACTACTAGGAACTCTTTTCTCAGCCCTTTCCCACTCTCGTTGTGAAAATGGAGCCATTGCACTATTTGATTCATCCTTGTCTATTGTGGTGCATAAAGCACTTTGTTGAAAATTTTCTGTCACCCTTGTTCTTATATATTCAATACCTTCGTCCCCTTCAAGCCTAGCACCTTGGCCTGTAGCGGCCTCCTGCGGTGACCTCTGTAACGAGTGAGCGCGCCATGTTAATATCAGTGAATGGCGGAGAGAAGGGCTGCGTGGTTTTCGGGTATATTGCGCGATTTGTCAAGAAAAGAGAAAGCACATTTTAGCTGATTTTGATCATTTATTTTGGATTCTAGGCCGCGTGCTGCGCTATTTTAATTGGCTCGCATGTTGTCAGGAGCCTCAACCACTGATCGGCAGCATTTTCTAACCATGCTTCAAAAGTGTTGCAGGGCCCCATTAAAATGCGCGTCCATGTCCGACCACTCTCTCTTATGAGATGATTGTTGGGTTAAACGAATGAAAAATGCATCATTGAATACACTGCGTAATTTCTTATACGAGAGGTAAGGCACAGCTTCATTGGCAGCCATGCCCCACCGCGGTAGTCTAGTGGCTACGGTACTCGGCTGCTGACCCGCACGTCACGGGATCAACTCTCGGCCGCGGCGGCTGCATTTCCGATGGAGGCGGAAATGTTTTAGGCCGGTGTGTTCAGATTTGGGTGCACATTAAAGAACCCCAGGTAGTGTAAATTTCGAGAGCCCTTCATTACAGTGTCTCTCATAATCATAAGGTGGTTTTGGGACGTTAAACCCCACATACCAATCAATCAGTGCACTGGCAGCCATTATCTAGATTTCGTTCGCGTGATTATTTTTCCAAAAGAATGTTTTTCATTGTTCTTCGTGCATACCTCAGTATAAATCTCGCCAGTCATTATTTGACGCCGTATAAACTTTTGCACGTGGTACTTTTGATGTATACCGACATCGCATCAAACAACCAATTTTATTGAAACGAAAAAAAAAAACAAAAGGGGATGGGGCGGCACTCGAGAAAGAGGGCACTCGATGGTCCTCGTGCTCCTGGATTCATCGGTTTTAAACCACTTAATTCTTTTGACACACAGAGGCATCCAAAATAAAGGTACTGCGCGGCCTCGTAGGTGGGTCTTATCTTATTCTTCAGTTGCAACCGTTTAGATCGGAGATATGCGCCGAATCGGCAGTGGTTGATGAGCTCCTGTGGTGAGTTGGGGCCCTGTCGATTTGCGTATATCTCGGATAAATGATACTCGCCTCGGTACGACTATGGGTGAGCACTACACGCTGCCGTTAGGTGTAGCGTTTCATTGACTGCCTGCTGTTCACGTTATCCGTTTGCAGCGGGCCCAGATTATGGCCTACCTGAAGCCCAACCGATGCTGCAAGGGTCGAGCAAGAGAATAATGCCACTATCACAAAGGCGTTTCGAAGGCCTGCCAACACAGCCTATTCACTCAATGGTCAAGCATGGGCTGCTATACGAAACGTTAAGAAGACCGTTGAGTCATAGTATATCGTGTCAACGAGGAACCTGAGAACTCTGTCGAAACTTCGATAGCCCTTCGCAATTGAAGCCCAAGCAGCGCGAGCTTTTGTTTTCCTTCGTTGTACTCATACTCATGATTAAAAAAAATTGTACCATATCGCACTCAACAGAATTATCTGTGAATGAAAAGCAGCGCTGATGTTCACTTCTCTTTCAACTTGTTTCCATTTGTGTGTTTCCGTGTAGTATCTATTTGCGTATATGTTCTAGTTAGAGGCTTCGTTGCAAAAGTTAAGGACGAAAAGTAAAACTGTACTAACACGGACAAAGCGCCTCAAACAACAAATTTTACTGAAAACAAAAGCAAAAAGGGGGTGGGATGACACTCGAGAAAGAGGGCACTAATGGCAAACCATGCACGATCCTACAATGGTGCTATGTTTTACGGCATAGATAGCACCCCGGTAGGATCGTGCGTGGTTTATTTTCAGTGCCCTCTCCCTCGTATGTCAGCCCACCCTTTTTTGTCTTTCTTTCAATTAATTCAGTTAGATACGCTTTGTCTGGGTTAGTGCAGTTTTTTTTTATCCTTAACTTTGCAGCGCAGCCTTTACCTACAGTATGTTCCAGTTAGCCCCCCTCCCCCACAAGCTTTCCTGAGTGTATATGCTGCGTATCACTTATGTTCCCTCTATTCCTTTGTGTAGTATTACCGTGAGGGTGTATGCCGCAATGTGAACACCCAGCGCAGCGTGAAAAGTGCAACGAAGGGAGCGCGTGCTATATGGGAATGCAGCTGCTGTGCGGCGAAGAAATAAATGGGAACGGAGAAACGAACCGGAGGCAGTGCTCTGCCACCTCCTCCACCCCACCTTCTGATGCTCACGCAAGGAGAGGGTGAAAGTGCGGACGGTCGCCGAGAGACGGATACAGTCGCGAGCAAAGTTAGCCTCACAATAAAAAAAATATTAGGCAGCATCCAGCTGCTTCGGCGGCGATTGGACAATGCCTCCTTGAATTGAGAGAACGCCCACTCAACCTTTGTCATGGGTGAAAAAAAAGTCCAAATTGGTTGACGTCCATGCAGTGACCACCGTGGTGGGCCTCGACCCCAACACACTTTATGTATGCTTGAAACGCGGCTGCGTTTTCTCATACGGGCATTTGCAGCTGTACTTAGGGTGACTTGAGGGTGTCTCAATGGATGGGCCAGTGCTGCAGGTAGTACGGTATGGTATAAAGAACTTTAATAAAGTCCTGAGGACCAGTCCAGGACTGATGCTGGCTGCTCCCACGTCCGTACAGAGAGGCCAAGCAACTCTGCCGCCACACGGGTCTTATAGACAGCCCTGAGTTGGTCTGCCAGCGTGTCACTGTGCAACATTCGCTGTACCATGGTCTTTCCGGCAATTAGGATTCATAATCTGCTCCTGATTGTTGGCTACCAGTGTCTGCAAACGGCGCCCCAAGTTCTTCAGCATGTCTTTTCAGTACAATCATGACATACAAAAATTAAAAATGGCGAGGATCATACATCACTTGTCACTTGCACAGCGCCCATTCACTCAGCATGGAAAATTACTTGTGCAGTGCGGTTATAACACTTTTGGTTGTGAATAAATTAGGTGTAGACTTTGTGAACCAGATTCAAACGTGCGGCTTCAATTGAGGTGCAAATGACCTGATGTCGGCACTATAACCGAGCCGTCACACTTTTGCATGATGTTATGAGCAGTTGCAACTGCTGTCAACATGCATTGTGTTCCACATTCAAATGCCACAAGTTTATTTATATTTTCGTTTTGTACACTTCAATCGCATCCGCAATAAACTACCATGTGCTGTTGTGCATTTACTCACAGCGGCTCTGTCACAGACTTCGTTTCATGCGCTACAGTTTCATCTTAATTTAATGAAAAGGTTTCAATATAAGACGTGTCTGCCTGTGAACGTACGTTTGCACCAAAATGAATGTTGACGTTTTCTTCTCCTTTCGCAGTTTGACGAGCGCAGAAACACTCTCGCATTGAAGCCCACCTGTGATAAGATTCGGACATTCGTCGCAATGAACAGCCAGCCCCTGGTTGTGGAGTTGACGGAGCAAGTGAGTAGTGGGCTTTTTCAATATGCTAGTCTGTGCATACGCAGTGGTGGTGACATGACGCACAATGTGTGTGTTTTTTGTGTATGTGGGTTTCGTTGATCTGCAATGGAGGCGCATTCAGTTCGGATCTAAAAAAAGCCCTTTCCTGTTTTTGTTGTGATTCACTAGGCAAGTATAGCTCGTAATCAAATTCCTCGCATTATGCAGTTATAGCTAGCGTTAGCGCCAAAGTTCGGATTATGGGAATAGCGATTCCTTGTCACAAAGTTGATACAAGAGTACACATCTCGATCCCCATTCATGAACAGAGATACTATAATTAGGCTCAAAATACTTTTCAGTCATCTCAACCGACCAGAAGCTCCAATTAAGTTATGCGAGGCAATTCTGAAGGTGAACAACCATTTCCTTCATCTCTGGGAGGCACTTCACCACCTAGTCCGCAGGTGGCAATGAAAAAAACACAACAAAAAACTCAAACACCGCCCAAATCACCCAACAAGCAAAGCAATATCCCGCACAACTTGCCGACTGTGATTGAGTGGACTGTTGCAATATGACAGCAGGACAAATTTGCAGTATTAAGACCTGGTGCTTGTTCTGAGCTACACAAACTACCCGACAACAAGCAAACCAGAAACTCTAAATCATCTTCAAAAGGCCATATATGCTTTTGAAGAAGATGTCAAGAAACTGGCAGATTAACTGTGAGATCAGTGCCTCTGCACTCATCGGGACTCACAAGGACTTGCAAACTCGCACGCAGGGTCTGACAATAGAGATCTCGATCGACCTTTCAAAATACGTGACTTGCAAGCAGCCTTAAAGGGTTCGTGAAACGAAAACTGAAACATTCCTGTTGCAATTTACCCTGATTTTTTAGGAATAGAACATACCAATTTTGATATATTTCTGCGCAGTAACAGGCGTTATTAATTCTGCAATTATTGACGCCCATTAGAAGTCGCAGTTTTGGGGGGGAAGCATGCAACTTGCTGAATGCAGCCGCGTGGCAACCGCACCGGTCTAGTGGCCACGGCCAATAGCATCGCGGATGGATGGATGGATGGATTGATGTGGCTGTAGCTTTTAGATTGGGCGGCAGCTAACGCCATCTAGCCGTAATACTTAGTGAACAGCAATTAGGTTTATCTTTTTTTTTCTTCAAATAGTGAAGTTGAGGAATGGTACTTCGCAGTGAAGGATTTATATTTCGCTCCTGTCTTGACTTTAGCCACCATTCAGATAACCTACTTCTAGTAATTTTACCCGCCTAAAGTCTATTTCGCCCTCCCAGTTCCTAAACCCCAGTGCTTTAAAAAACTCTGCACCGTCATCCTGAACTATATAGTGAAGCTCTTTACAGAACATGATCAGGTGTTCGACAGTGTCCTCCTCTTATCCACATGAACTGCATACAGTGTCTACCATTTCGTATTTCGCCCGATATGCCTCGGTTCACAATACTCCCGTCCTGGCCTCAAACAGTAGAGAACTACGCCGAGTATTATCATAGATCCTTTCCTTAGTAATTTCCTGCTTCAAAGTTTGAAATATCTCTAGTGCGGACTTCCTAATCATGCCAATTCTGCACATTTCGGTCTCCGTTTCCTTCACCTTCTCGTAAACCGATAATTCTTTTTTGTTTGGCCCCCTGCTGTTTTCTGAGTATTTACCCATCAAATTTCTGGTTCGCTTACTCCATTTTGTATCGACATTCTTCATGTATAAGTAGCTAAAAACCTTCCTAGCCCAACGCTTCTCCACCATTTCTCTCAATCGCTTTTCAAATTTATCTTGCTGATAGCTTACCTGCCCTCAAATGATGTTCATTACATATCACCTTGTGCTCCCTGATTTGGTGTATTATGTGAGCACTTATAGCAAGCCTACCTATTCCACGTTGCTTAATTTCTAATCTTGCTTGAACTTCTGATCTCATCCACAAGACCGCATTGCCAAACGTCAGACCAAAAACCATGACCCCTTTCCATATTCCTCTCACAACATCATACCTATTGCAATTCCACAGTGCCTTATTTTTCATCAATGCTGCATTCCTGTTACCTTTAGTCGTTACGTATACAGTCAAGCCCGCTTATAACGAACCTGAGCATGACGCGGCATCCGTTCGCTGTATCCTGAAGTTCTTAGTAAATAAAACACAACGTTTAAAGAAAGTTGCGAGTGAAAACACCAACTTTTTGTCCCGAAAAGTCCAAGATGCACCTGTTTCGAAGAAGAGAAGCAATAAGGGTGGTCTCGAGTTCATTTAAAACGGCAGGGTGCTCGTTCGCCGAGGCCCGTGGCATAAGCTGCATGAGGCACTAGCTCTAAAGTTCCATCGTTCTCGCAATTCGATTTTTCCAAATCGTTCTCGCCACGTACTTCATTCACGATTCCCTAATCGTCCACGGTTCCACAGTGTCGGCATCATCATCGGCCATAATTATATCATCGCAACAGATGTCCCGCCCGCTCTCCCAGGTCGGAGTCGACGACGCGCTGCCACAAACCGCCGCCGCAGTGGTCCTGTTCGGAAGCTTCAGGCTCGGCATCGGGGCCGACATCGACGAAGTCGGCCTCGCTAAAACAGTACCGTGTGCATGTAGCCGTCACCGCCGCCCACGAAATATTCACCATCTCCCCAGCTGAATACCGGGACGCCCGAAGAGGCAAGCTCGCAGCAAGGTGGTCAACAGTTATAAGCAAGCGCTCCGCAACGTGGCATCTAACGCGCGGATTACACTCAAGCCAAGCCAAGCAGTCACACTTTCGGCGTCTTGTTGACCAGCAGGAAAAAGCGTGCTAGTCCTCCCATCGGCCATCATGACCACACACGCACACGAAGAGCCAGCAAGACGCGCACACACGACACACATGCCACAACGCGTGGAACAGCTCTGGGCCCGTTTCTAGTCAGAAAACGAAAAGAAAAGAAAGCGTGGTGGGTGTCGCGGAGTGGGGGAGACGGGCGAAGGGGTTGTGATTAAGAGATGAGAGCAGACTTGCGAGAGAAAGGCAAGGAGCCGCCACAAAGGGAGGGGAGGACGTGGCGGGAGGGCGACTTTGAAAACCAAAACACACTGGAAGGAGGCAGGTTGGGTAGCATGCTTGGAAGATCCGCGAAACTCGCACGTAGGAAAACTTGGAAAGAGTGCATGGCCGCCTGAATCAGTGCGCTCGGCGGTGTTCGAAGAATCGGCGGCCGTGGTCAAAAAAACATTTTGTTGCGCCGGCGAGTTTGCGTGGCCTCACGAACTTCATATTTCGCGATTCGTTTCGCGCAAATTAACAGCCGTTTTCGCGCTTCCGCACCTGCGCTGAAGGCATGCTGAGCCAAGCGCGAAGTGAGCGAGAACAAGTCGTAAGCACGAAACGAATCGCAAATTATCAGAGTCAAAGGGGTAGCGTACGCGCGTGCACTAAACGCAGACCATCGGATACAGTCGGTGGCCGACGATGTTGGCAAATGGTGTGGTCACTCCAGGATGGCGACGCCAACGACAGTACCAGCGATCGAAAACAGGCGGACCGGTCTTCGAAAGATCGGTGGCAGTGTAAAAACACGGGCCTCGTCTGGCGATGCCGGGTGCTCAGAGTAGCGAGGGGGCAAAGGACGGAGGTGTGCGTAATAAAAAGTGGTCGGGGAGAGCAGCAACTAGAGGGGCGCAGAGGCAGGGTCGGTATTTAATAATAAGAATGTATGGGCACCTTGCGAATGCCTGATAGGTGGTGGAAATGGGTTTCCTAGGAAGTCAGCACACCACCGGCTCCGCTCGCTGTAACCGATCAGCGGCGCTTGGAGACGTTCCTTGTAAATGCAATTTCGTGCCATTGAACCAATGTATACTTACACGGTCACGCAGATATTGTTAGTTTTAAGCGAAAGTTCGTTTTAAGTGGGGCCGTTATATGCGGGCGTGACTGTATTTCCTGTTCCCTTAGGTACTCGGTCCCATTGCTTATTCATACGCCCAGAGATTTGTATTTATCTGTTATCTCTAGCGTGACTACCTGTATCTCAAGCTCACTACCTTCATTATCATCAAAAATCACGACTGTTGATTTTCCTTACTGAATCTGAAATCTAACCTATCTCCCTTATTAACGCAGATGTCAATCAATTTCTGCAAATCTTTCTTTTTATCAGCCATTAGCACTGTATCATCTGCATACATCAATGCCTGTAGTGCCTGCTCAATGAGCTCTCCTTGATTGACAAAATAGAGGTTAAAGTCAAGTTCACTTCCCTCTAATTTGGCCTCTAATCCTTGTAGGTATATCATGAATAAGAATGGTGACAGTGTACACACCTGTCTGAGCCCCCATTTTACCTCTGCAGGCTTGGGTACCTGTTTTTCCCACTTTATAGCTACCTTGTTACCTTTATAGATATCCTTAAAAGATTAGTGACTACATGCTCCACGCCTAGTGTGTCCAGTATTCCCCACAATTCCTCTTGAACCCCGCTATCGTAGGCTCCCTTGATATCTAAAAATGCTCGCCACAGGGGCCTGTGTTCTTTTTCTGCTATTTCGATCCCCTGTACCTGTGAGAAGAGATTGTCTTCCAACCTCCTGTGCTTCCAAAACCCATTCTGCAGTCCCCCCAGCCCCCCTCGTCCTCTATCCATGCCTGCAGTCTCTCCTTTATAGTCTGCATCGCGAGCCTGTAGACCACTAATGTCACTTTTATAGGACAGTAATTGTTTATGTCAGCTTTGTCCCCCTTTCCTTTATAGATCATGCTCTTCCTGTGTTGGATGATCATGCTCATCATGCTCATTCATTGGGGACTTCACCATCAATTATTGCATTGCTCTCTGC
>NW_023612609.1:72500-76765 GCF_013339725.1 Rhipicephalus microplus | reverse complement strand
AGTTTCGATGGGAGCCGAGGATCAGCTGAGGAGGATATAAAAAAACAATGCTGGAGAAGTTATGCCTCGTAAGTGAAGCCAAGAGTCCGCCACCTTACCAGTGTCAACCTAGAGCGTTAGCGTGTAGCAAAGGAAAAACATCGTTCCCTCACACGCCCTACCAGTTTAATATGTTCATACTTTTGAGACAGATCGTGCTTGGCGTGTTCCTTTGAGTTGCGAGTTGCTGTAACAAGCCCAAAACTGGGGAAATTTGATTGGGATCGGGCAGGTTGGGATAGGAATCGTAAAGTCGTAAATGCAAAGGATCGTTGTCCCGACTTAAGTCGGGAACAATGATCCTTAGCCTAACGTTTACATCAACGCAGCAAACCACTTTATTTCCAAGCAGGCACCACCCTAAACACAAGCCAGGGGCAAACCATTGCTTCACCTTTGCTGGTAGTGCGTTGTACCTCCACTCCAGCATTATAACAAACAATCCTCCTTGGTATAAACGAACCATCCAACCAACCAGGATATATCATCATAAGCCTGACTACGCGCACTGAAGGGCAAAGACCTCTCCCATGTTCCGCCAATCAATCATGTCAGTGCTTGCGCTGCCACGTTATATACCCGCAAACTCCTTAATCTCCTCTGCACATCTATACTTTCTGTCTACCTCTCGGGCGTCTCCCCTCCTCGGGCGTCTCTCTGCACATTTCTTCTTGATTCAACTGCGATGTACTTAAACGGACACTTGAGTCAAATAACAATTTACGTCAGACTGAAAGCTCAATGTTTGACAACATCTAAAACGACAATACTATCAACAACATTGCCCTAATTACCGAGGAATTGAGGTAAATGCATAAGAACATATGCGTCGCATTAGGACATTCTCAAAATGATCCCGACGACATCAGACGGACCGCCTACAATTAACCGCTAGTAATTGATCTAGCTGCACTAAATAAAGAACCTTACGTGCGTCAAGAGACCCAATAAAATACTACCTGTTCGTTTCTGTTGATTCATGGAAAAAAGAACCACCGGATGTTACCATGGGGAATGACGCGAGTGGTTCCAAAATTCAGTTTTCGCATAGTTAAACTGGACAGGTGGGGTCATCTAGTGGGGCGCAGTCGAATAAAAAAAACGTCTGCAATCTCGGAGTCAATGGTGGGAAATTGATCAATCGCCGTTGTTGCTGCTGTGGCTCCCGCTACTTTCGATTTGCTGCTAGTAGCGCAGCAAAGCCGGGCAACGTTGTGTACGGCAACAGTGACGTGAGTCGGTCCGGTCAGTCCACTTCTTGAAGCGGCTAATTTGAAATGCGCAAACCCGGTGCAGACCACTTAAACGTGATTTTATTTAGAAATAGGCCCTTCTTTGGCACGAAAGTAGCACTACAAGGCTTCTGGACCTCTATTTCAACAATCAACGTCGACTTAATAGTTGCCTTAAGTGTCCCTTTAACACCCGTTTGTTCCTGGACGCAGCCTGCTCTCTTTCTATGATTTTATTTTTCACTGCTAGCTGCGTCATCGTCAATCTAAGTGAACCCTTTTTGTAAGCCCCACGACGCCGAGCAGGTCACTCTACCCCGAGAATATAGGGTGGCGCCACCTGGTGGAGGCCTGGATGCCGTCACGAAATGATTCTTAGACGCCCGCAATGGCACGTCAGATAGAATGCACTCACGTACACTGTTTGCGATCGCTTGTTTCAAGCTTCAAATGAACGACGACGAAAACAGAGTCGATAATGCTTTAAAATTACGAAAATATTTTGTCTGGTACAATCACCAACGGTTCTCGCGCTTCGTCGTATACACACTTTGGTCAGGTTTGTGTTGTGACGCGCTGCTGAACTCGAGCATTGGTTCGACTCACGACTGCGGCAGCCGCAATTCGACGGGATGAGAAACAAGAACATGTCCGCGCTAAGATACAGCAGCACGTTAAGAAATGCTAGGTGGTCAAAATTATACCGCAGTGTGCCCCCCGAAATCAAGGCTGTTTTGACATGTAATGGTATCTGGGGTTTTACGTCCCAAAACCTCGATCCGATTACGAGGGACTCCGCAGGAGCGCTCCAGGAAAGTAGACCATCTGGTGTTCTCAACGTGCACTGGCATCGCACAGCTAGTACACGGGCCTTTTGTCTCCACCAAAATTCGACGGTATCGAACCCGCGGCCTTCGGGTCAGCAGCCGAACCGCTACACCACCGCGGCGGACCGGTTTTGACATGTAAGACGCCATGCTTACATAAATAGGTTCGGTTGTTCACGGGTGGTTTGTTTGAGAGAGATCATCTGTTTTCGCCTCCATAAGTGTTATTGGCATCATACGCAGTCGCTTATGTGCGGACAGTTTTTCTGACCGAGCCCCATGCACAGTTGCAGAAACCCATGCAGTATTGAGGCACGCAAGTTATCTTGAAAGCTCTTGTCAGAATACCACCGCAGCTGCTATTGGTTTTATTGTGCACTCGCTCGCTCATCATGTGGTTACGCTTCACGCTCTCCTCGCAACAACTTCAGGGCTTAATCTCACTATAAAAACCAGGAAACTTCATGCAGCATCGTATAGCAACGGCGCTGTTACACCCGCAAGTATCAGTTTAGATGGCCAGCAAGTAAGTTAACTTTGATTGCGTTGATTACACTGGGCGAGTATCATCAACCTGCATGTGGACTTTACGTCTGAAACCAACATCGACTCACTGAGGTGAAGACGTCTATATACTACGGGGGTCACATCGCTGAGAGCGCAATCGAAACAGTTCGGAACACTCATTTCGATTTTAGTGCATCACGGTTTTGCAAACAATTCTCTTAATAGTGCTTTCACCGTACGCGGAAGTTCATCGACCAGCAGTTCATGCAAATCGGGGTATACGGCCACATAATTCCAGGTGACTTTTTAAAAGAATGTTTACATAATTCCAAGCATACTAACATCTCAGCATTTATCTAAACGCTTTGTGTGGGACCGTATTATTTTGTTTATATTCTGCATATGTTAAGCGATTTTTACGATAAATTCATATAGTGTCTCCTGTAGCAGAAAGCGCCGTTTCGTCTAATCACCTGGATAATCTACAGATAAACTGCAATGTAGTTATTGAATTGAGAACGTTCTAATTTTATTGCAATTCATCGAGGCACATGTTCTAGTCGCGGAGCATACGCCATGCTTTAAGGAATTACAACCATTAGCATTAGTGTTTTTAGCACCGATTTCTGGGAGTAAGTGGTGAAAATAACGAATTCCTTGCTGTCCTGCATCAGTATGTTCACTGTGAATCTTCCGTTCGGACGGGAGTTTGCCCATTATAGGCTATATATTATCGAAGCTTCCTGCTGCTCGCTCAACTTCGTTAGTTGCGGAAACATCCATCCACCTTGTACTTTGGTAATTTTGCAGCGCGAGAATGAGCAGCAATTACCACGTATCGCGAAAAACGGGCACACGAGGGGCGCTGAAAAAAGGCAATCTTTGGCCGCGGAGCAAGCGAGTTCTACCCGTGACGTCACATCGCCGCAACTGCCGCACCATTAGTGTTATTTCTAGGGGCTCATCATCATCAGCCTGACTACGCCCACTCCAGGACAAGGCCTCTTCCATGATCCGCCAGTCAACCTGGTCTTGTGCTTTCTACTGCAACCATTCAATCTAATGCAAACTGCAATCTAATGCAAATGTTTTAATCTTATCGGTCCACCTAACTTCCTGTCTCCCCTTCGTGAGTTTGCCTCCTCTGGAAATCTACTCGGTTACCCTTAATGACCAGCGGTTATCCCGCCTACGTAATTCGTGCCCGGCCATGTCCATTTCTTCCTCTCGATTGCAACTATGGCATATTATGACCCTAGTTTGTTCCCTGACCCAGTGTGCCCTCTTCTTGTCTCTTAAAGGACCCCTGACACCAAATTGGAAACTGGATGCTGTGTTTTTGATAGCCCGGCATGCGGGGACACCTTTTACCGACTATTAGTGGCGAGCGTAGCCCAGAAGATATTTTAATTTGGCGTTAAAACAAGGGTGCGTGCTCTTCCGTGTATTCAGGTGCAATCGGCATTTTCTGTGGTTTGACATAGACCGGGACTCCCGTTGTGACGTTCCAGGTCAACATTGTGGGTCGCGCACAATACTCCAACTGCCCCCCAGCGAGCACTATATTGTTCGTTTCCCCTCTCGCTCTGTTGTCGGGCTGCTATCAAGGTGGTTTCGGCTGCTTACACCAGGAATGCTTTTCTTATTTCTGGGAGGGACA
>NW_023612609.1:60000-67500 GCF_013339725.1 Rhipicephalus microplus | reverse complement strand
CACCCAAATCTGAGCACACGGGCCTACAGCATTTCCGCCTCCATCGGAAATGCAGCCGCCACAGCCGGGATTCAATCCCGCGACCTGCGGGTCTGCAGCCAAGTACTTCTGTTGCTACGCTGCCACCCTGACAATTTTGTAGCAAGGATGGAATCACTAACCCGGCTGCCTAACCGGGGTTAGGAGGGAGTAGACGATCTCTCGAGCGCCCGTATCTCCCGGTGGAGAAAATCATACCTCTTGGCGAGCGTCGAGCTTGCACTGGAACGAATTGTTGTAGTTACGGTGCGCACAAAGGTCACTGCAATCGTTGCACAGCCTCCGTTTGCGAAAAGGGCGCGCTTTTCAGACACAGTGAAGTAACCACTGAGACGCTTATTCGCGTTCATATGTGTACCTGTCAGTGCGTTTCGTGCGTCATTTGTGCGTGAAAAACGCGAGGCACGTTTCGATCTGCTCGCCATTCTGCAGGTGACCTTCCAATTGGTTGCTATCGCGCTCATTGCTTCGCCTTTGCGGCAAAGCTGTGACTTCTTTTGCCACTATATCATTGCTCGGTGCTTCCGCGGCGACTGCAAAAGTGGCACCTTGCGATTTTTCTGGCGTTCCGGTGTGCGCGCATTTGTATGGAGTGAGGCTGGCAGCCAGAAAAGGATACGCATGCGGTGTCAGTGCGCGCTTTCGAGCTTCTAAAAGGCGACGCAGTGCTGTTTGCCACGCGCTCACATGGCTCCAAAATTTTGATCGCTACTGTAGCTGCCGCTTCGGGGTTCTCAGTATTTGGCCAATGTTCGTGCTGTGCCCTTGTAACTAGGGTACCAGTAACGTACGTGCCGCTCAGGCTTCTGCAGCGACAACGGCGTATCGCAACTCCGCCCATGCTGCGTGCGGACTTTTGTGACGCCGTTCAGTTGCCTCGGTAAATCTGTCGTTGCGCGTGGATTTCACACTTTTGAGACACCATTAAGTCCGAACGCGTAAATTCTCTGCTGCTGAGGTGCGATCGAGTCCGATATGTTAATTGCAGAACGGAACGTACCGCGAAAAAAGGAGGCTCAGACTTCTGCAACACACAGGGGCCGCTAAGTAGAATGGCCGATGTCAACAGACCGCACAAGCACAACAGATTACACCGGAACCATGAGTGAAAGGGGAACTGCCGGGACAAATCCCCAAAGTCTGGCAACCGACTTATGCGACAACAAAGAGAACCTTGCCAACGTTCAACTACTTTTGTAAGGACAAGTTTCCCTATAGTGTTATACCAATACACATGACGGAAATATCAATAATATTGTTGCGTGAAGGCACAAGGGAAACTAGGCGTTTTAAAATATATTTACACAGCGCCAACGCGCAAGCCAAGATGGCGAACAAGAGAGAGCGCGCGCACACACAATCACCTCGTCTTCCTCAGCGCCTATCTCACTGTTTAAGTGGGGCATTGTCTCGTAACATAACCCCCGGGTGCTGAAGCAACTTCTCGTGCTTTGCGAGCCCTGGTGATAGCATCACGGGTGTATTCAGTCGTAAAGTCGACGGCTGTCGGAAAGATGGTGTCGAAAGGTAAAGTTGGATGACGGCCAAACACCAGTAGAAAGGTGAAAAACCAGCTGCATCATGGCGTGAAGAATTATAGGCAAACGTAACGAAGGGCAATGCAACGTCCCAGTCCTGGTGGTCGGACGATACGTACATAGCGAGCATATCAGTTAAAGTCCGGTTGAATCGTTCAGTGAGTCCGTTAGTTTGCGGGTGGTAAGCTGTCGTAAATTTATGTTTCGTCTCGCAGGAGCGAAGCAGGTCGTCGATAACTCGGGAAAGGAAATAGCGCCCACGATCTGTTAGGAGTTGGCGTGGGGCGCCATGGTGAAGTATGACGTCGTGCAGGAGAAAATCGGCAACGTCTGTGGCGCAGCTGGTTGGCAAAGCCCGCGTGATAGCGTACCGGGTTGTATGATCCGTCGCGACAGCTATCCACTTGTTCCCCAAAGTGGATGCAGGGAAAGGGCCTAGGAGGTCAAGACCAAGTCGGAAGAAGGGATCAAAGGGAACGTCAAGTGGTTGGAGGAACCCGGCAGGACTCATAGAAGGTTTTTTGCGGCGTTGACACTGATCGCATGAGGCGACGTAGCTGCGGACCGAGCGATAAAGACTGGGCCAGTAAAATCGACGCTGTACGCGGTCATACGTCCGAGACAGTCCGAGGTGACCGGCAGTGGGAGCGTCATGAAGCTGGCCGATCACGCTCGCACGTAGTGGGAAGGTACACAAGGAGCAGTTCGTGTCCATCAGGGCGGACGTTGCAACGGTACAATGTGTCATCCTTAAGCACGAACAATCGAGTAGAAGGATCGGGTGCCGCAGAATGAAGCTTCTCGATGATGTTACGCAAGGCAGGATCTCGGCGCTGTTCCTCACGGATGTTGCTTAAAGCGGAGAGAGACAGCACACATGGCGATTCATCGAACGCTTCAGGTGGGTCCACTGGATTCCGAGATAAGCAGTCAGCGTCATGGTGTAAACGGCCAGATTTGTAGGACACCGAGTAGTTATACTCTTGAAGCCGTAGTGCCCATCGACCAAGGCGCCCAGTGGGGTCCTTCAAGGACGAGAGCCAGCAAAGTGCGTGGTGATCGGTTATGACAGTGAAATGTCGACCATGTAAATAAGGCCGAAATTTTGCTACTGCCCAAACGAGAGCAAGGCATTCCCTTTCGGTGATGGAGTAGTTCCTTTCCGCCTGCGAGAGGAGACGGCTGGCATAGGCGATAACGCGGGCGCAGCCGCTTTGATGCTGAACCAAAACAGCACCGATTCCGTAACCGCTGGCATCTGTGTGTACTTCGGTAGGGGCAGAAACGTCGAAATGGGCCAGAACAGGTGGTTTTGTTAGCGATTCAATAAGTGTAGAGAACGCCGTAGCCTGCGCAGCGCCCCATGTGAATGAGACATCTTTTCTCAATAAGTCTGTGAGAGGACGGGCGACTTCCGCAAAGTTGTTCACAAAACGTCGAAAGTACGAGCACAGACCGAGAAAGCTGCGTACTTCTTTAGTGCAGGTCGGAACAGGGAAGTTACGCACGGCTCGCACTTTATCGGGATCAGGACGTACACCAGAGGAGTCGACAAGGTGGCCCAACATTGTTAGTTGCTGGCGTCCGAAGTGACACTTTGACGAGTTCAGTTGGAGACCGGCATTGCGAAATACGGCCAGTATTGAGGAAACGCGGTCGAGGTGGGTTTCAAAGGTCGGGGAAAAGACGATAACGTCGTCAAGGTAGCATAGACAAATTGACCATTTGAACCCACGCAAAAGAGAGTCCATCATCCGCTCGAAGGTGGCTGGAGCGTTGCATAATCCGAAGGGCATGACCTTAAATTGGTAAAGACCATCGGGGGTGACAAAAGCGGTCTTCTCGCGGTCCATGTCATCGACAGCAATTTGCCAGTAACCTGCTCTTAGATCAATAGAAGAAAAATACTTAGCGCCGTGAAGACAATCTAGGGCGTCGTCTATGCGCGGTAGCGGGTAGACGTCTTTTTTAGTGATCTTGTTCAGATGTCGGTAGTCAACACAGAATCGCCAAGTGTTGTCCTTCTTTTTGACAAGAACAACAGGGGAAGCCCATGGACTACATGATGGTTCAATTATGTCTTTGGCGAGCATGTTGTCGACTTCTGCTTGAATTATGTGACGCTCGGTCGAAGATACGCGGTATGGCCGTCGATGGACAGGGGAGGCATCGCCGGTGTCAATGCGGTGCTTTACCGCACTGGTTTGACCTAGTGGACGATCACAAAAGTCAAATACGTCCCAGTATGACTCAAGAACGCGAAGGAGTTCGTCAGCTTGATGCGGCAAAAGGTCTGACGCGATCATTTTTTTAACATCAGGAGACGGGCTTCCTTGCGAAGATCGAGCATGTGTGAAGTGGAGTGTCGAGCCTCGTTCGAAGACAGAGCTGATATGACGCATTCTTCAGAAGGAGTCAGCATGGCGAGGGCGATTCCGCGCGGAAGCACTTGCGGACACAGAGCAAAGTTGAGCACAGGAATGCAGGCGCGGTTTGCACGTAACTGAATAACAGTGTGTGGTAAGGTAACACTGTGGGTCAAGAGAAGGGATGTGATGGGCGCGAGCACATAGTCACCATCGGATACAGGTGGCGAGGGCGTAACGGTGATGCAGGTCACGGTTTGCGGTAACAAACGGACATGTTCAGCAGAGCACATACGGGCTTGCGGTCGACTGGGCGGATCAATCGGACACGGTAGGTCAAGTTGCACAGTACCGGCTGAACAGTCGATGAGAGCGGAATGAGTGGACAAAAAGTCAAGCCGAGGATCACATCATTGGTGCAGTGAGAAAGAACAGTGAAGAGAACTGAAGTTTGACGGCCGGCAATAGTAACGCGTGCAGTACAGACGCCAATAACAGCAGCCGTACTACCATCAGCAACGCGAACGCTGCGTGAAGGGGCTGGAGTAAGTACTTTCTTTAAGCGGTCTCGAATGTGCAGGCTCATCACAGAAATATGGGCGCCAGTGTCTACTAAGGCTTTAACAGATAAACCGTCCACTTCAACGTCGATCAAGTTCTGATTGGTCGGGAGCGTCAACAGAGGAATTGGAGAGCAAGTCGTATCAGCAGCGTCACCTCCAGGAGCTGCAGCCGTTAGTTTTCCGAAGAAAACCGCCGGGCAGAGGACGGGGACGGGGAACGAGGTGGTGGTGGAGATCGGGAAAATCTACGTCGAGGTGAAGGTGAGCGACTGTACTGGGCAGTGGTCGTAGTGGTCGGGTCGTAATTAGCTGAGCCATCACGCCGTGGTGGTTCCTGGTCATAGAGGTGGGCCGGTGAATGGGGGTTGGAGAAGTTTGGGTTTGCCCGATACGGTGAGGTCCACGTGCTTCGGCAATGACGGGAAATGTGTCCCACTCGTTCACATCGGAAGCAAATCGGCCTGTCATCAGGCGTTCTCCACGCATTTGGGTCACGATTACGTGGAGCAGGGCGGCGATACTGCTGTGGGTGGCTCGGGGTAGACGAACTGACAGCGCCGGGACGGTGCACAGAACAGACTGTGTGAACACCCGCGTTGGCTAGTTCCTGGCGAACAACGGTCTGTATTAGCGATATGGTCGGCTGAGGATCACTCGGTGCCAGTGCACACAATGAGGTTAAATGCATCGTCTGCGATGCCCTTGAGCACGTGCGCTACCTTGTCGGCTTCAGCCATGGTTCGGTCAACTTTACGGCAAAGGGTCAGCACATCTTGAATATACGCCAGGTAGGACTCCGTGGACGTCTGAACACGTGTGCCAAGTTCTTTCCTAGCGGCCTGCTTGCAGCCGGCAGATTGACCAAACAACTCGCGTAATTTGGTCTTGCATACGTCCCAGCTTGTGATACCGTCCACATTGTTATTAAACCACGCCTTGGCCGTTCCTTGTAAATAAAAGATGATGTTTGCCAGCATTAAGGTTGGGTCCCACCTGTGATTTGTGCTGAAGAGTTCGTAGAGTTTAAGCCACTCATCCACGTCCTCGCCGTCCGTTCCCGAAAAGTTGCCGGGATCGCGGGGTGGAGCGGCCACGAGATAAACAGGAGAGGTCGGCGCCATTGATGCAGTGGGCGTAGCAGTTGAGGAAGCGTCGCTGCCGGTGGACATGTTGGGAGCAGAGACTAGGCGTCCGCTGCGTAACTCCGTCGTGCGTTGTAACCCAGCACCTTCCACCAAAATGTTGCGTGAAGGCACAAGGGAAACTAGGCGTTTTAAAATATATTTACACAGCGCCAACGCGCAAGCCAAGATGGCGAACAAGAGAGAGCGCGCGCACACAAAATCACCTCGTCTTCCTCAGCGCCTATCTCACTGTTTAAGTGGGGCATTGTCTCGTAACAATATTTTTTCAAGTCCTTGATGTCCTCTTTCTCATTGATTAGGATGATAGCATTATTCCGAGATTTTGGTATCCTAACCGTCAAGAGACACTTTGTATACAGAGCGGTCATCTTTTCTAACACAATCTGCCCGCCGTCTTTGAAAATATCTGGCGTATCCTCATCATTGACTTCGGGGCCTTGCATTCTCTCCAAGGCTTTACTTACTTCCTATGTCGTTATTGGTGAGATATCCACTTCCCCTGGGCTACTACTTCTTGCGTTATCGTTCTGGCTATCCAGCTACTGCACAGATCTCTGTAGAACTCCTCCACTATAGTGCAAATCCCAGGCCCATAGCAGGGGGGGGGGGGGTGCCTTAGTGGTCCGGCTCCCTCGTCAAAATTTGGAAGGAACAGGATGTTGTAACGAGAAAAATAATAAAGGTGGGTATTTTTCAAAGCCTTAAAAATCCCCCTCCCTTCCCGTAAAAAAATTGTAGCTACGGGCTGGCTTAAACTATCCCTATTAGTATAGTGACTTTGTCTTCCGTGTCCCTCCCTTTGTGCATACATCTGGTTTTTGCCTATAGCTGCCCAACTTTCTCTGCGCAGCTTTGAGGCTTATTCCACTCTTTAGCTGTCGGCTGCCTTACGCCAGCCTATTGAATAATTTCGAAAGCTCTGCCAGTTCTGCTTTGTCTGTTGTGTGTGAAAGCTTTCGTGCCTTGACGTTTCTTAAGGAGGTTGTTTGTCGCAACTGAAAGAGGGAGAGCTTGCCGGTGTCCCGTCTGATGACTGCAACTCCGACTTCCATTGCACACTCCGTAATGATATAGACAAACTAGCCTGAAAATACTCGAGACGGGCTTCTCCGCCCTTGATGGGCGCTCGGTAGACGATGAGCGTGTTCACGCGGTTCACCGAAGCCTCGATGTCACCGCTGATTGTAAGACCGAAGCGCGATGCCCGATGTCGGCCCGTGAAGAACACATCGTTGACGGCCGCTGGCGTGGTCACGATGGCCATGTCATGCGAAAACTGGACGGTGCTGTTGCCGGAGCGGTAGAAGGCGGAAAGACCGAGCACCTGTCCACCGTGATCTGGAACGTGTTCTCGCCGAAGTCCGGCACCTGGAGTGGGTCAATCGCGGACAGCAAATCGCGATCGTTGCGCATCATGTGCAGCACATTGTCCGCGTAGTCGTTGGTGAGAGCCACGTCATCTGCACAGAGAACAAACGTGTGCGTATGCGTCCCATGAAAATGAGTGGATTGCCAACACCGAATATCACGCGTGGTATGCCCAAAGCTTCGCAATGATTCACTAGCGGGTAAAGGTAAAATTGCAGATAAAGCCTAGAATAACAGAGAACCAAGCTAGTCGGTGCGCATTCATTATATAAAAAACACACAGGACGAGCAAACACAGACACCAGAAGGAAGTGAGGACGACCACAAACGCCTGTATATACTAACTGCGTTCACACAATGGTGGCAGAGGAAGAAGCGTTTTTTATAATGAGTTCGATTTCCCTGACTTTTGTGTGCACGCAAAAGGTCACCGAAAGGATATCTTAGTACGAACATCCTGCCATGTGCGCGAGTGCATCAT